>OLMO02000275.1:4666009-4695369 GCA_900291935.2 Cassiopea xamachana
TATATATATATATATATATATATATATATATATATATATATATATATATATATATATTCATATGTATTCGCATATGCCTTTATTTATTATGTATCAGTGTCGTGACGAAAAGCTTACGAGAAAATTTACCAACAAACTGCACAATTTACCAGAATTGCCAAATGATGATTGTTGCACCAGATTTTGCTAATCAACCAAGGAATTGCTAACGGCTTCTATAAAGGGGGGGAGCTGAAACTACCGCATCCCACACTTTGGCACGCCCCTAATATGTTTATATTTCTGCATATATGTTTGCATTTAGTATAAAGGGCCGCCGTGAGGGGGGCAGGAGGGAAATTTTCCCCAGAACCTCAAGGTCCAAAGGGCCTCTTAACACTCAATCCTTCAAATTTTGGGGGCCTAATAAAGTAAACCAGCAGTATTGTTCCATAGTTGATTTCTATTGCATGAAAGCTTTCTGTTCGCTTCGCTCGCAGGGGGCTCATCTTTCCATTTTTGCCCCCCGGCCCTCTGAATTCTCTCGGCGGCCCTGTTAATATGTATTTAGTATGTATGCACGATTCTTTCATTTTTCAGATATTGATGAATGCAGTCAAAAGCGATGCGACCATGTCTGTGTTAACACTCCCGGTTCATACAAATGCTTTTGTAACCAAGGCTACGAGTTTGATATTGATGACAAAACGTGTATTCGTAAGTCGCCCTGCTTAATTTTCAACTGATTATATTTTGACTATTCTAACGGTAAATTTTGGACAATTTTGACAACGGTGAATTTTTAAATGTAAATTTTTTCTAGCAAAGATGGATAGCTTTCAATATCAATAACTTTTGATCTGCACAAGATATAAAAATTACTCCTTCTAAAAATGTGAATTGGATCCTTTTGAACATGCCTTCAAAATACTTTTTATTTATTCGAAACTATGTGTCGTCAGTTTATTTTGCAAAGAAAGTACACTATTTACCGCCAAAACACGCTTCTCGAACGAATTTTTGCAACATTATTGGCAGAAATCATTCAAAGGTGATTCCTTTGTTAGCCAATCAAGATTTGATGCCTATGCTTAATAGACCAAATATAGGCAACCAGAACAGAGTCATGCAGTTACCGTACGTTATCACAACAATCACGATCACACAATTCGCATGTAATAATAATAGTAATCAGAATCATTTCACATTGAATATGTTTTTGACTATCTATCTAACTAATTAAACATTTCATCACCAACAATGGAAAATAAGTTGGACTCGGAGTGGAATGGGCGTAACTAGCTATTGTATACTTTTTTCTTGTACCACTTAAGGCCATTGAGGATCCACTATCGCTCAGTAAATACATAGTCGATGCAATGGCTGTTTCTGTCACAAGCATAAGCGTAGGATGTGGGGGCAGGGGGGCTGCAGCTCCCCCAAGCTGGGCAGAAATCCATTTCAGTCGAGCAAATGTTCTGAAAGAACAATAGGAAATTTGGGCAGAAAGTTTACGTTCCCACTTAAATTTGACGTCCTCCTACGTCCATGGTCACAAGGACAGATGAAGAAACTCATTCTAAGATTTCATAAATGAAGATAACTCTTGACTTTTTGCTTTCCTTTTAGCGAAATTTTGTGAGAAAGTCCAAGCACCTTTCTTTGGTAAAATGAAATGTGATGGATATACAGTTGGAAAGAGGTGTAGATTTTCTTGTAACGAAGGTTACCATCTTGATCGTGATATAGAGAGAGAGTGCCTGCCGCATGGGAAATGGTCAAATTTACCACCAAAGTGCATTCGTAAGTGTATTTTGATGATAAAATTACTAAATCTTGAAAATATCTAGATTGTATCTAACTTATATTAAAGATTATATCTAGCTTGTGATCTAGAATATATCTAACTTGTATTCCATATTATATCTAAGTTATTGTATAGACTCTGTATAGACTGCAGCCTATATTATATCTAGATTCTAATCTAGATTCTATCTAAATTATTGTCTAAATTATATCGCGACTAAAATCTAGATAATATCTATGTTGTAGTCTAGATTATATTCATATTATAATTTGGGTTATACCTATATTATAATCTACATTATATCAAGATTATAATATGGAATACCTAGATTGTAATCAGGATGATATCTTTATTATAGTGAAACCAACAATACTTTCATCGCTCCACCTATAGAAATAATAAGTTTGGGTATTCAATATTTTTATGTTCCTGATGACTCCATTTCTAATCATTCATTTTGCTTCGTTATTCTGCTCTATTTTTGCTCGTATCTCCTCTCTTTCACCTTAAGTTTAGTTTCCTTATGGCAGTATTCTGCTATCGTTATGTAAATAGTGTAAAAAAGAGGTTTTTCTCCTTTGGACTCGATAAACATAACCGTACTGAGCTTGCAAGCACCCCAGAAGCATGTGCTCCTACTCAACTTGGATCCCCTCGTAGTTTTGCCTCGAGCGATATCCTTCGTGCACTCTTTTCCTTTATAAGAACACTTTTTGCAAGAAAATAAGCCGGAAATTTGATGGAAAATTAAGAAAAATTTAAGAGAAAGGCTGAGCTTGGAGCCTTCTCGTAAAATGTATTTTTGGTAAACGTCCTTACCTTTTTAACTTGAGGAGAATTGACAGCCTCGTCACTTCTCTTTGATTTTCGTGAATTACTTGCTTTTTCAATAAAAACATTAATGTGCAAGAGAGATCATTTGGATCTCAATCAATCAAATACCCAATGTTGTCTTGTATATTGTGTTTCCTACGCAGTACTAATTTAAGAATAAATGAAGAACAATTCAGCCTAAAAATTTGGAAAAAGTCAAGACTAGCCAGTCGGAACCTCAATTTTACTGGTTTACGCGTGTATATCATTTTCAGATCTGATTCCTTTTTCGTTGTAGCAAATTCCTGCAAACAACCTAGACCTCCATTAAATGGAAAACTGCTGCTTCCTTGTGACGTGAGCTATGGTTCAACGTGCCCAATCAGCTGCCTGGACGGTTACGTGATTCGTGGACCAGACCTGATCAAGTGTGAGCTAAGCCATGGCGTTGTGACTTGGAATGCTTATGGCGCCAGATGTGAGGGTGAGTTTGAGAATACCAGTTTATTTTGCTTTGTTGGTATTTGAGAATAGGCCCTCCTGTTTCTATAGATTGGTCATCATATAGAGGCTAGGTATGCTTGAACAGCAAAATTTTGAGATTTTGTTTGCTACTGTTCAATGGAACTTGCGCTGCAAATAGTAGAATGGCTATACTGAAAGAAAAATTAGCAGAACTTTTGCTTTGTATCACAGAATCCTATTACCTATTATAGTCCTTCTTGCATCTACAATTTAGAATTGAACTGCATGAGCTCTTGAGCATAGACAATTAGAAGGTAGCGGGAAATATTTGAAGCTAAGCTATCCGAGATTAGGGTAATTCAGAGTTTCTCAAATAGTGGAGCGCGCACATCCAGGGGGTGCGATGCAATGCCAGAGCGGGCGTGTACGACTCGGGGAACATGTATACAGATACTATTTGTATAGATAATAGACTTATTTGTGGCGATTGGGGAAGCGTGAAATATTTTCTCTTTCCATAGGGGGCCTTGCAAAAAGTAATTGAGAAGCGCTGGGGTAATCGAATTTATGCGATTATTGTGGTAATTTGGCTGGAAAAACCTGGAGAACCTTTTTATGCAAGGTTAAAGCTGAAGCTACAAGCTAAAGGATTGAGAGAGTTTCCATGTTTGTGTAGCGTATGTAATCCTAACATCACTTCCAGTGGCGGCTGAAGGACATTTCCCCCAGTTCTCACTAGGATCGATTTTCGAATTCGTCCAAATTCGAGGAAAAAATTTTAGGGTTCGTGTGAGGGGCCTCTAAAAACCTGTAAGTCGTCTTCACTTCAGACCATTGCTCCATACCATGCTTCTCTCACAGCGGCTGTTGCCAGGGGCGGCGCCGGCCATCGCAGACTGGAGGGATTTTGGGTGCCACGCCTTTAAATCATAGCCCAATTTGGTTGCCATACCCATTTCAAAGTCTTTCTAGAGGTCCCTCAGCCCAACTCTAACATTTTCTCATCAAATTTGGGCGAATTAAAAAATTGGCTTTGGCGAGAAGTGGGGGGGGGGACAAATCCCCCAGTCCCCCCATGACGGCACCAATGGCTGTTGCATTGAAATATTAGTACAGTCGCTTCCCTGCAGTGAAATGGATATGACAACTAATGGGCGTTGTACTAATAGGGCGTAGCATCCAAAGTCCCGCAGTCACATAATATATGGAACAAATAGTTATGATATTCTACCATAGCTGTTTTTTACTATCATTGATAATAAAGGCTAAAAAGTTCTATCTTTTTGTACAGAAATTCTTGTTTGCAAACCAAACCCATGCCAGCACGGCGGTGTTTGTAGCATTGTCAGTCCAACAACTTACCGCTGTAACTGCTCGGCTACGGGACATGAAGGACATAATTGCGAGATTGGCTTTATCACCACGGAGAGAATGCCAAAGTTGAAGAAAGATGAAATTGTGATCATGAAGTTCAGAGCAAAGCCAGTAAAAAGAGTTGAATTAAGAATATACCCCGAAGACGAGTCTGTCAAAATTTCAAAAGATGTCGTGTGGATGACGAATTCCCAACAATCTGACCAAACCCAAATCACAGGAACGAAAGTTGGTGTGAAACTTTTATCATATGAGCTGACAAGTGAAGAACTTTACGCAGCTCCAAAACCCTCCTTGCTCCTGGTTTATGATCCTGCAACTGTTGATGGCTTTCGTGTAAAGAGCCTTGCAACTTTTGGATCTGATTGCTTCTCTATGGCTTTAACGTTGAAAGAAAATGCTTGCTCTGTTATGACAATTACTTCGACTGCACCGTGGTTTAGACGCTCTAACTCTCTGCCAGGTACAAATGGAGTTGCTTTCATTGGTACGGCTGGGGAAAAGTTCCCATTACTTCTCCCTGGTGTAGATCAGAGGGACATATTCACAGAATCTGAGCTAACTTATAAATCTATTGTAAAGCCACCAGGATGTCATAAGCGTCTTTTGACGGAAGAACATTTCCAATACATTGGGAAACAAGATCTGTTTTCCAGAGATTTCGTATCTGTGTTCAATAAGTTCTTGCCCCCATGGTTTCAGTTTGAGCTTCGTAGAACAATGAAGTATTTTTCTGAAGATATGATACGTTCTCTGCTAATAACAGGCACTCAGTTAAAAAGAAAGAAATTCTGCTCAGCGATGGCTGTTGATGATAGCAGCATCTTTGCGGTCCATCTAATTCATGAGCATTTGGTACTAAAAGTTGGAGAGGAAGAGCTTGTTATGGAGACAAACAAAGCTTTCTGTCTTGCTTTCGATTTGTGCAAAAAAGAAACTCACTTTCAGTTTCCAGATCGGTATGGACTTGATTTTGTCAATTTGTTACCCTTCCAAGAGCTTTTATCGTTTAAGTGGAAGGTAAAGATAAGATCTATAGGATTTGCTGAGACGAGTATCAGTGACTCACGAAAATGCTTGAAGAAAGAGTCTGGAGTGAAAATGGTGGTGTTTGGTGGCTCACGTGCAACATATTCGAATGAATATGGCATCAACTCTTATGTCACTGGTATAATGGCTGCTGGATTCAAAATTGCAGATAGTAAAACAGTACGTATTTTATTCAACATGGCGCCTATATCAGAAGGTGTACATGTGCCTATGTAGAATGCCTATGTAGCATGTGCGAAAAAGTAGCTTTCAGCTTGAAATTGTAATGGGACTGTTTGCAAATACTGCCAAAAAATCTAGAGATTCTACAGCTCTAAGCGTTTTAATTTTCAAGCTCGATTCTTCTAATTTCCTTTCCAGTTATTCACATTTTCGCAACAGCCCTGCATATCTTGGTAGTTCCTAGTATTGTCACCAAGGGTAATCTCTAGGGGGGCTCAGCGAGTGGAGCTCCCTTGTAAAATTGTTGTCCAATTTGGGGAGCTCAGCCCCCTAAAATTTTGTATCAATTTTGCTTTTCAAAACGCTTTGACACTGCTTCCAATGTCTTGTACTGTATCGCTATGATAAAGTTCCTCACTGCTACATGGCTATTGAGATCTTTCTAATTGTTGGTTGTATTATATCATAATTAAACTAAATTATCAAGCCTTCAGCTTTGAAAGCATGGGCGTGGTTGTAACTAAGCCACACCCTTTTTGACATTACACCTAGAGCCCCCTGGCTAACATTTTTAGAAATCACCTTTGGTTGTCGCCTTATGTACGTATCTCTGTTTGTACTTGTGTTATCGTTATGTTATGTGATGTTATGTTAGCGCAGTATTTTGTATCCAAATAGGGGTATTTTTTTGTTCACAGGTAATAGATGCAGCAAGATTATGTATAGACGGGGAATCACTTGTAGAAAGTCCATCATGGAAATCGTCCAATGTGCAAGGCAATCCATACACACCAATTGAAGAAGAAGACACTACTGATGTGGTAAAACTGACAATGTGTGAGTAGACCTTTTACCATGGCCCTCCCTCAAATCTTGAACATCTTCCCTGATTTGACGATTGTGTACATAGAGCAATTCTTGGTGCTTGGATTGCTTTTATTGATAACTGACTGGACTAACAGTCCTCAGAATTATTGGAGTACAAATTAATATTATGAATTTTTGCCGTTTGAATCAATGGAAAGATTGTCTTGATCAGAAACAGAAGTCTCTGGGGGCACGGGGGGAGGATGCAAAGTTTTTGTAATAGTTGAAAAGTCTTTTTAATTTGTGTTTTCTGTGATAGCGCTATAAGAGGCTTCACCTATTTATGTTCCTCGGACTAGGCACAGCCGCTAGCGATCCAGGGTAAAATAATACCATGAAGTACTGTAAATGTTTGGACTGTGTCCAGCTCCTAAATTTTTGTCATCAAAAATAAATTATCATGGTAGCCTAGGATTTCCAGTTTGCATTTTAAGAGGGCACTACTGCTTCAGATTATCTGAACAGTTCTATCACTTGGCATTGCTATATATTTGCATTTTTTATCCTTAATGTATCTAAGACCCCCTCTTCATCTTTAGAATTAAGCAGTAGCCACTCCCAAGCTACACTTGTGTTTCGGTACACATCAGTGCAGTTCATAGCGGTACTTAACCGAGAAAATTCTATAAATTTGTCTTGCATATATAAAAGACTTTGCTGGTAATGTAAAATCAAACATAAGATGCTATCCATTATCTACCAAACTATGATCTTCAATGAAGCGGTGAATTTTCTGCGCCGTCTTGCAACCCCTTTCCCTTCCCCTTTCCGACCCCATTTCTTTCATCACCCATTGAAAGAAACCAGTTACCATCATTAAGAAAAACTTCTAAAAGCAATCGAAAGTATCTTCCCTTTGAACTTTGTGCCACATGAAAGCCAATTTCTCCTGTGTTTTACTTTACGCCAAGGATAAAGTCCAATTTCTTTAAGTTCTCTATCTTTTACACTACTGCCAATTATATAAGACCAGCTTGCGCATTTGAGTGCTTCAAAACGATTTAAAGCCCTATCTCCACTTCATTCAGAGATGCGAATCCATTGTTTCATACGTTCTAAGTGTTCGGAGGAAGACCGGAAGCAATGAATCTAACATCCAACCTCCGAAATCTGAACGAAGTGGAGATGGGCCTTAAGCAAGCAATTAAAATCAATAATTTCTACACCATAATAGTTTTGATTTTTCTTTAGCTTCTTTGAATCCACAAAAGAGCATCTTCTCTTTGGAGCAACAAGGTGGAGCTGTATTCAAAATAAAATCTGGAATGCGACCGTTAATTAAGAAGTCTTCTCGTGATATTCGGTTTGATGTTGGCTACAAAGTTTCAGAGAAAGCTAGCGAACTTACTACAGACAATAACTATGATAAGTATACTTATATAGAAACTATCAGCTACTCTCTTGGTGATATTGACATGGAACTAGAGCTTTTGTATCCACCAGCAGACCTTGCTTCTAGAATGAAGACTGTGAGATCTAAGCTCAAAACTTGGCTGGATTTGTTGAATAATGATATTGAGGAGATGCTTATGGATATAGATAATACCAAGTTGATAAATGAGAAAGTTGGAGTGCATTTCAAGACAGGAAAACTAGTTACAAGGAGTATATCAAATTTGATGAATACAGGAAAGGCGTCAATTGAATCTGGTGTAGTGGAGAGAATAGCAAATTCTCTAGAGCAGATAAAATCACAGCTCACCAAAATGGGAAAGTCTTTGAAGTCTGTTGTAAAGATAATGGAGTTCGACAGTGTATCCGCACATTTTAATGGGAGTATGTGCTTATTCCAGCCGTGCATTAAAGCTGTATCAGTCGAGCTTCACCCGCAATCCATCGAAAATCCATGGGATGGATTTTGCTATGACGCATCTAAGACATCCTTTCAAATGTGGGACACAAAAGCAGCTGTACTTACAAGGCAAGATCTTGGAAGGTTTTTTACCTTTAGTCCAGGAGATAAGTTTCATATGTGCTATTCCGTGTTTGGAGTAAACAAAGGTGAATTTGGAGGGCGATTCAATTTATTCGGTGGCAGCAGCAAGCTTACCTTCAAATACGGAGCGAAGAAAATAACTGTACCAAGTTTTGTTGCGAACGTAGCTGGAAAGTACAAGTTCCAAGTGAATGGAACAGTAGAAACGGTACTAGACAGATGGGACATGATGTCAGTAACTGCTTATGGAACAGCTGGTGCTGGATCGAAGATATTAATGGAATTGCAGAAGAATATGGATATGGTTGTCTCAGATAGCTACCACAGTCTGAAACAAAGAGAGCGAAAAAGCCGGGCTAGATTGCAAGATCTTTTTCACAGGAAGAGTTTCATAAGGGGTAAGATGAATCACTTCAAGCAAAAGATGAGAGCGGCCAAAGATCTGTACAATTCCAGGAGACAAGTTTTTTCAAGAAAGGAGAGGAAGTACAAGAAGTTGCTGAGCTTTTTCACGTCGAATCGTACTGCCTATCTTGATATGAGACGGAGACTTGATGCACTGTGTAATGTTGGTTCTTGCTCGCTACAATGTCATAAAATCAATAATTGTACAGTCTGTCAAAGAGGTGTTACCATACCTAAGACAGTGCCAAAGTGTCGCAGAAGAACTAAGAAAGTGGAATATACTTACAAAGACAATGTTGATACAACGTGCTCACATTTCGTAGAAGATCGAAGGTTAAAATACGCTGGAAATTGCAAGAGGCCTGCGTTGGAAAAACACCGTGCAGAACAGATAGTTAATCGGCTTAAACATAAGCAAGAGAAAAAGCAGCCATTTACTTTGGAAGATGCTTGGGATTTGCAGCTGATTGACGAGAAGGAGGGAAAGAAACTAGAAGAAGCAGTAAGACAACAAATGTTCTTTCGCGCACTTCCCGGAAAGCTGAAATCAGCATCATTAGTTGACGAAGATTTTGAAAAGATAGAAAAGTATACAAATTGGACTTTTGCGCAAAAGATACGAGCAGATCAGAAGCAATTAAAGCTGAAGTTATTGTGGGATAAATTGTCGTATAAAATCAAGAGTGGTGGTAGGTTAAATGATGCTGACATTGAACGTATCCGCAAACTGAACGAGAGCTTTGCAGCGAAATTGAAAATCAACAAGGATATAAAGGAAAAACTGCAACTTGGCAAGCAGCCAAGTAAAGAAGAATTGAAACTTCTTGAAAAGCTAGACCCTAGCTTTTATGCAAATTTCACTAAGGAGAGAAAGAAGTCTGAGGAAAGGAGAGACATTGTAAGCAAGATCGCTGAAAAACTTAGAAACGGTACATTCACTGCAAAAGATCTTAAAGAACTATCAAAGATTCACCCTGAAACAGCCAAGAAAATCGAGGACAGCTTGAAGGAGCAACTGAATCAGAAACTAAATGAGATGAAAGCGAAACTTGGCAATGTTAGTAGTGCTATTTCGAGGGGGGATGGATCGGATAGGTTCAGAAAGTTGAACAAAAAATTAGATTCAATGACAAAAACCCTGAAGCCACTTAGCAAGAGTGAGTTGAAGAATCTTCAAGACAGGATTAAAAATTCTGTAGCAAAGGGCTCTGTTTTTAAGAAGATGCTGGACAGATTTGACCTATCTCTAGAACTCTATGGTGTTACCAGAAAATCATCGGAGCTTCTAAAGAGCTTAAAAGCATTCTTTGCAGCACTCGATAATTTTGATTTAAACAAGGCATTCTTACAGACAGAAAATATGATTGTAAAGTATCTCAAACATCTCCAAGGATGGTTCCAAACCCTTGTATCACTTTTAGAGAAGCTTTGTAGCAGATGCGGCAAGAACTGCGATGAAGGGGGCATTATCAAGAATACAATGAGCCAAGTGAGGTTATCGGTCAAGTGCTTCAAGTCGAAAGTTTGTCGTAATAATAAATTAGTTGATACAAAGCAGTTTTGTTCATCTCTTAATGGAATCCTCTCCTTTGTGCAAAGATACGATATTTCTCATAGCAGAAGTTGTGGACAAATTAAGCAAAAATTCCTGCCATTGATCCAGAAGAGTGTTAATGAGATCAAAGATCTTGGAAGAGCAGATGTTGCCGTATTTGGTAAACTGTGGAAGACAAGTGATTCAACGCTTATAATAAAAAGGGCGTACAGTGCTGCTGTTACTCGATTGAAAGAAGCCCTGTCGTCCAGTTCAGTACAAGTGAATTTTCCCGCTCCGGAATTCAATGTGATTACAAATGAAGTAGGCAAGATTGTTCGGCCTGGTCTTTACAGCACAAACGACATTCAGTATTTCATTGCTAGACAGACAGTATCTGCATTTAATGAGGCCTTAAAACTCTTGCCAATAGACAGAAAGCAAATGAGTTCAGAAAGCATTTCAGTCCGGAGTGACAGACGCAGAAGCCTTTTGACACAATTCCGTGCGCTTCTGGATTCTCTTACAGACTCTTTGCTTAACCTATGCTCCCGTGCAGCTGTTAAGAGTGAGATTTCTGCTGCCACTGACCGCCGCGTTAAGCGAATATTGGATGTCGGTAAACGGCTATTTGGCAAAATGCTGAAAGCGTCAGATATATTATCGCTATTTCGGGGCGCGCAAAATGTTGCTGCAACGTTAGATCATGCGCTAAAAGCGGCAGATATCGTAAAAGAAATTGCGTCAAAATGCTCCAACACAACAGACCAGCCTTTTGCCGAGCTTGAGGCATTTCTGCTAGATGTTAGGGATTTCGGAGCGAAGTCTGTACAGCAACTGTCAAGCGAAGTAGATAGCAAGCTCAAGGAGATTGGTGCTGGTGTAAAAGCGCCAATAGGAAGACTTGTGAATCTGGTTGAGCAAATTGCTGAAGGCTTTCCTACTTTTGACGTACCAGTTATATTATCCATGGGATATAAAGAATCAAAGTTGTTGCTAGAAGCAATCAAGAAATACCTAGCAATGATAGGTGACGTTTTCAGCAAACTAATTGAAGTTGTCAGTAAATGTAGGAATTGCAAAATTGAAGAGGTGCTTGGCGACTATAATTTGAGATCCATAGCTGCCAAATTAGACAAAAGGATTGGCCCTATTGTGGCAAAGTTAGACAAATTCATTACTGATGTTAGCTTTGCTCCACAAGGAACTCCCCTCCTGCTTTCATCATTAGAGCAGATTCGAACAGATTTGCAGAGCATTTACAACAGTCAATCTGTCTGCAGTGAGAAGACGTTTTCAGACATTCTTCAAGGGATTAAGTACACATCTGATGCTATTGATCTCATCGAAAAGGGTCTCGTTGATTTCCAAGTTAGATTTGTTGGTGGAAAAAAGAGTGAAATCAGGACCTTTGTCACCGAAGTAACCTATCTGAGGAATCATATGAAGGAATTGTACCAGAAAATCAAAGCTACAGGAATGGAAAAAACCATTTCAAGAATGAATAAGGCTTTATCCAGCATCCCTGTTCCGACAGTAGACAAAGGAAAGCGGGAAAAAGGTACTGTGGATCAAATGCTTGACAGCCTAAATGACATTGGAGATATTGTGAAAAGTGTGACTATGGACATTGCAAATATCTACAGATCACCAGTCTCAGGGTATGTTGAAAACACGTGGTTGCCAAAAGTGGCCAAGAGTCTGAGTAGGATAGAAAATGTCAAAATGAAGCTGGTATCCGAGACAGAGAAATTGTTGGTCAAATTTGGTATAGTGAAAAGTGATAGCATTTCTAAGCAAAATGTGCAAAATCTGCGAGAGCGAAAGTATTCAAAAATGTACAAAAAGCTAAGAAATGCTCCTAAGAACAGTAAAATCGCAAAAGCTCTGCGAATCGCTCAGAAATCTGAAAAAGATGATAGTATGTTGAAGGAGATTACCTCTAAATGGCGTGGAGTGTATAGAAAAGTTGTAGGAAAAATTGACAGTGTGAAATCACGCCTGCTGAATTTGCGAAAAGGTCTCCAGAAGTATTTGAATCTTTACCAAGATATTAAAACTACCGTAGAGAAAATAAAGAAAGGGCCCATGTCTGATATTGGAATAGTAAAAGATAGTTTAGAAGACTTGACCAGCGCTTTCAAGGACTACAATTTCAAGAAACTGCTGCTTTCTAACCCAGGTATTTTCAAGAAGAAAATTAAGGAGTTAAAAGCCTTGTTTCAGTTGACTAGCAGTGCAGTAGAACGAGTAGATGGTTTGATAAAGAACTGTTCATCTTGCTCAGCTGAGAGAATCCTTGGTTATAGTTACGTAAAAACTCTTGCAAACACGGTCGACAAATCATTGTACACCTACTTAGAATTTCTCGAGGGTCTTGGCGATAAAGTTACAGATGGTGTCGCAGAGATTCAAGGTATGAAGAACGCGGTTATCAAACTCAGACAGCGGTATGACAAGATTGGGAGAGGGAAAGTCAAAGCGTCTGAGTTACTGGCAGAATTTGGAGATGCTCTAGCAGACTCTGCGAAAGATATGAAGAAGATTGAAGGAAGTGTTGAGAGGTTTACTGATGTACTAGTAGATAACGACATAGACATGCAGTTGCTAGGAAACAGCATAAGAACAGTAAGTAAACAATTGGGGGCAGTTGTGAACCAATCTACAGAAGTCGCTGCAAATGCAGAAGATGCATATAGAGAAGTTAAAAGAGTTGAAAAAATTGTGAACGAATTATTGGATAGCAAATTGAGATTGGGGAAAGGCCCGATTGAGACTCGTATTGCAGTGGCAAAAGAGGCATTTGGAAGCATCACAAGGGCTGTCAATGCACTCCCTAGGGTAGTGAATGCCTCAATGAAGACACTAGATTCTGCAGGTATTGATGGGGACTGGATAATTGAATTTCAATCCAGCCTAATGGCAGGTATATCTGCCGTAGAGAAAATGCGACTGAAGACTGATAAAATTTTGTACACTGCTGGCGTTATTGTTCAAAGTAAGGAAAATGTCACTAAAGGTTTAGGGTTGGTCAAAGAAAGGCTGAAAGAACTCAGAGATGCTCCATGGGACAAGAAGATCCAAAGCGTCAGAAGTTTCTCAAAGGCTCTTGATACCCTCATGGGGTCTTCTTTGGAGGCATTGAATTCCGGTTCAAATGCTCTTGGCTTGGAATTGTCAAAAGAAGGTCTAACTGACTCTATTCAGACTTCAATTGGGGAAAAGAGGTTAGAGAAATTGAATAAAATGACTGCCAAGATTTCAAGTGCTGTCGAAAGCCTACAAAGAGATTCCTTGCCTGAAATAGGCAAAGTTACTGATGCAGCAGAGAAGTATGTTTCAGGTTTGAAAGATTTTGACATCAAAAAGGCCTTGCTAAGTGACCCAAACCTCCTTCAAGAGAAGATTGGTGAATTCCAAGAATTGGCGCACAGAGGTGGTGATGTATTGCTTGGCATTGCTAACATAACTGGCGTTTGTGATGGTTGCAGCTTTGAAGGCGTCTTGGGCAATGGCTTCGCGAAAAAAATTTCTCAGGATATTGCAAAAACCTTTGATAAACTGTATGATGGAGTCTTAAATATTTCAAGTCGTATTAGAAAAGGTAAGAGCGGAGTTCAGCGCTTTGTAGATACTGCGAGAGACATTTCACGTCGATTCAAGAGAGTCCTGAGTGGTGGTAGAATATCTTCTGATACATTCAAGACTGCGGCTGATGAGCTAAAGAAATCGGCACTCAGTCTCCAATCACTAAAAGGTGCATCAAAGGAAATTTTTGAGGGTTTTTTTGATGATCAGAATGATGTATCAAAGCTTCTAGGCGGCTTTAGTTCAGTGGTTGATGCAGTTTCAAACAAGTTAAAGAACGGAAGTGAACTGTCAGAAAAGGTTGAAAAAGCATATACAACAATTCAAGATGTTAACGGTATTTTTGAAAAGATATCTTCAGGCGCAAAAGATATCAGTCGCAGTCCTCTCGAGGTGAAAACTGAGCTTGCACGTAGAATGGTAAGTGATGTAAAAAATATTTTGAAAGCCGTACCTTCGTTTATACAACAATCATCTAATGTTAGCGACTTTCTGGGAGCCAACTCTTCCTGGCTGGACAGTTTGAGCGGAGCAGTTGTGAAATTTAATGGGAAAGCAAGCTCCATATTTGCAAAGACAGATTCACTCTTGAAAAGTGCTGGTTTAATTGCAAAAGATATCACAGACATTGGCAACACTTCCAGTGAGATATTTAAGGATATCGAACGGATGCGCAATTTGCCACTCAAGGACAAATTTAAGGCGTTTACAGGAATTGTAGAGAAAGTTGACAAGGTGCTTGATATAGGTGTGGAGGCAGCAATAAAGATTGAATCTACTGTAAAAGAGCTAACTGGCACTGAACTTGACATCAGTGAGGGTATAGGTAAATTTGGAGATAGTATTTCAGGCTTTATGCAAAATATAAGCAAAGGAGTCAAGTTTGCAGAAAGCCTTTATGATGATATAACGAGAACAGTTGATCAGATAAAGCTGGGACCAGTAGCTAAGGTAGGCGCTTTAACAGATTCCATTGAAGACTTTGTTGGTTCTTTGGGTAAATATGATCTTGCAGAGGTGTTAGTACAAGCTCCAAAGTTTGCAAAAGAAAAGATTGGTGAACTCAAAGCTGTCATAACCAACTCGGGGAAGATGCTGAGTAATGTTAATTCTCTTGTAAAGAAATACTGTCCCGGATGTAAGATTGATGAGATATTTGGAAATGAGTTTACGAGAAAGCTTGGTGGTGCAGTAAGAACTGGTATTGAGCGAGTCACAGGCAATGTTACAAAGTTTTTGGATAAAGTTGCGGAAGGAGGCGAAAATGTACTCGCAATATCAAATTACATCAAGGGTATTGATGCACAGTTGAAAAGTTTGGATGGCATTAAGTTTAATTCAGAAGGTCTGGAGAAAATTGCGAACTTTTTGAGCACCACCTCCGGGTTGATTGGAGGTGTTGGAGATAAAAGTACCCAGTTAGCTGGTGTTTTGTTTGAGAAAAACAAAGCTCTTAATAGGTTAACAGGAAAATTTGAGGGCCTGTCCAATTTTGTTGGTGGCTTCATGAACAGTACTGGCAAGGTTGTTAGTGGAATGAGTAAGGTTGCAGGCAGAGTAGAGAAGATACGAGATTTATATGACGAAGTAAAAATGGGCTTTAAGGGAGCCAGCAAAGGTCCTTTGGAGTCCCGCATAAAAGCTGTTGAAAATGTTGCTAATGGCCTTGCTGAACTCACTTCAGGCATACCAGATCTGGTAAACACCCTAGGTACAGACAGTAAATTTGCAACTTTTGTTCGGGGTTTTGGTTCAAAAGTTACTGAAGTTGCAAACGGTATAAGTGAAGTTGTCCGGAAGACTAAAGATGTAGTGGGGGACGTGAGGCAAACTGTCAAGGCGGTTGACAATATTGGTAGGATTTCAAATAAGATTGGCGACAGTTTCACAAAGCTTTTAAATAGTCCTTTCTCTGGAAAGATATCTGCTGTCCAGGATATTGTAAATCAAGTCAAGTCACTTACGAGCGAAGTGAACTCCGCAACTGGCACAATGTCAGGCACTGTCAACAAACTGATTGGAAAGTCTATTTTGAAGTCGCCTATATTCGGAAAAACAACGGAGAAAGTATTGAATGATATATCGGGTGCTGTAAATCTTGTCGCAGATCGGTATGAGAAGTTTCAATCACTTACAAAAACTGTTAACAGAGCTTTTAAGAGCATTTCTTCAGATCCTGTTGACTTTGCATTGAATGATCTGCCAAAATTGATAACACAAACTGAAGGTTTGGTATCAACTTTGATCAGTGACACCAAAGGCATTAGTGCGAAACTTAGTCTTGAGTTGGAAGGCCTGAGCTTAAATCCAGAGCTAGTGTCTGCCTCTAAAGAGTTCTTTACATTTGCTAAGAGCACGCTAGGCACTATACAGTCTGGCAAAGAACTATTTGGGAACTTCAAAGATTTGTTTACTAGCAAGGACTTCGAGAGCGGAATGAAGAACTTCCAGTCTGTAATCAGAAGTGGCAACAAGTTTTTGGGGAATATAGATTCTTTAGGAGGACTGTTGTTCAAGGAAAAATGGTCTGGAATTAAAAAAGATTTTCAAAAGACAATCAATAAAATTGGAAGTTCCGTTGGGTTGAATTTAGAGAAAACTGGAGAGATCTTCGGTAAAATATCTGAGTCAGTAGGAGATGTTCTTTCCATAGCTTCTGATGTCAAGAATCTATTGAGTATGAAGGAGTTTAACTTAAATACTGCACTGGCAGGAGCAAAATCAGTTATCAACATAGGAAAGAGTTTTGTGAATATCTTGAACAGGTTTGGTGCCAACATTCAGACGAAAGTCTTTCAGAAATTATCAGGTGCACTAAGTACTGTCACGTTTGTTTTTAATATAGCCAAAGGGATTTTCGACTTTATCAAATGGATTAACGATGTATGTGATATTACCTACGTTACGAAAGTACACAAGAAAGAATTTCGTTATAAATGCTTAAAAGGAAAGATATCAACGATGGTAATAAATATTCCTGAAGTGGAGTGTAAGTACGAAATAATAAATGTTACCAGAGGTTATGGAAACGCAAATCTGTGTTGCAGTGGAAAGCGTTGCCTATATGTTCAAGATCAGAATTGCCTTAGGAATAACACAATTTGTGTTGAGAAACAAAGAGAGTTTTTAAACGGAACCTCTTGGAAGGATAGAGGTAGAGATTTAGCTGATGCCTATGTGGAGTTTGAAAATGCGAAGCTTTCTATGGAAGTAGCACTAAACGACATGAGGGCAGCTGAAATTTTGCACCAACGTCAGTCTTTAGCTTACAATGTGTCTTTCTCAGAATATGTCTTGAATGGTGTAAGAACCGAAGAAACGCGAAGATATCTGGAATCAATAAGCCAGAATGTCAGGAAAATCAGAAGAGTGAAAAATCACGGTTCAAATACAGCAAAGATACATTTTGTGAAGGCGGAGTTCAATGCTGTATTTTATGATGCAGCAAATGTAAACAGAATGCCTTTGAAACTACTTTTACGAGATGAAAGAAGATCATACAAAATTGCACGAATTATGGTAGATTTCAGGAGAGACAAGCAATCATTAAAACAAGCCACAGAGTACTTGTTAAGGACAATGACTGGTTACAAATTTACTCGCAAGCGAAGAGATGTTGGGAAAAGTGACGAACCAGTGGAACCAAAGAATGTGAAAGTTTGCACAGAAGTCAAAAACAGCTTGTCATTGCTAGATGAAACTGTAAGAGATCTTAGGAAATCGGTAGGCGAATTGCCAAAGATTCAAACTGACTATTCGGTAAGAAAGACTGCTGACATCAGAATCTCGAAAAATGCTTTTTTTGCCACGCGTCAATTACTCCAGGAAGTTCACCGGTTTAACCTAGCAGGACAGTCTACTTTGACAAGTGTGATTGATGAATGGACTAGCAATATCCAGCAGTGGATCAGAGAGACGTACATGCAGGATTGTTTCGATCTAAAAGATTGCTTTGACATTTTGGTTGATGCACTGGACCGACTTATTGACTCAACTAGCAGCAGAAGTTTACAGCTCATGGCCGATTTGAAACATGTGGTTTCAAAGTTGACTAACTTAACTGCACCTCACCCACAGAAATCGTTTGTCATAGCTAGTTTAACTGAAATCACCAAAAGCTTAGGTAGAGCTCACCAGAATGCCATATTATGCGATAAGCTCCCAATATTTGAGCAGCAACAGCCTAGTTCGCTAACTGCATATCTGGGAGAGGAGTTCACTCTCTCCTGTAAAGTTAACATACAGGACGGTGCGCGGTATGTTTGGTACCTAAACAAAACTGTGCTCCCTGCTTATAATGGTGAAAATTTGCGAATTTCAAACGTTACATCTGCGTACGAAGGATCATACTACTGTAAAGTACATACAGAGTTAGGAACAGTTGAGAAAAATCCTGTTTATGTCTCCGTAGCAAAGAGAATTACTTTTCTAGAGAACCTGCACAGTGTTTCAATTCCAAGTACGAATCCACGTACAGTCCGTTTGATATGTAACACAACAGCCGAGGATGACGCGAGTTTCACTTGGTGGTTTCAGTCCCTTTCTGGCAGGATACGCAAACTGAGACACTCATCTGCTATACTGGACGTAGGGATAGCCAGGGCACGCAAGAATGGAATGTTTTGGTGTGAAGTCAGTAATGGCCACATGAAATTGCGCAGCAGGAAAGTTGTCGTTTCGGTTGTCCTAAGCAAAATGAGGACTCATGCTGTAAGATTTGAGATGCAGTATGTTCTGGCAGGGGAGAATTGTCTCCCAAGAGCAACAAAACAGTTACTTGGAGAAGCAATAAGAGAATCTTGTTTTAAAGGGAAAGGGATAATTGGGTATAGAACCAGAGTCATTCTAGAGAATATGCATAAACAAGCAGGGAGATCATCAGTGATATTACTGTTTCAGCCTCAAGGTGTTCATCACCTAAGTGACGTAGACCTCGCTTCCTCAGATGCACAGATGCAGTATAGCGTACGGAAGATAGCAAGTGGCTTTATCGACGATAGGGAAGCGGTTCGTGTAAATGTGAGTGACTGCATCTTAACAATGCAGAAGTCCAATGCCATCATGGAATTTGATCCAGCAGGCTGGCAATGCCCATCTGGTATGGGACTAACAATAGGCCGTTTACGATGCGGTGAGTATCTTAAGGCCAGTTTCCACTGTAACGATTCGACCGGGGTGGCCCGAGTTTGTGCACTCGTATTAGATTCAAATGTGAATTCCCCCCAGCTATCTTCGGCCGCATTGCCTAAGTGAGAAGTTCAAATGGTTTGATGAACTTTCCGTCGATCGATAATTCCCTGACCAATCAAGTTTGATTCCAGCCGCCTCGGCCGAATTGGTGCTTTCGTTTAAGTGGAAACCGGCATTTTAGGAGCCTATCTCAGTTACAATTTGATATTTTCACTGCATATTTCGAATTTTTGCATTCAGTCCCTTGAAATCCTTGTGTATAAGTGTCAATAAGCGTTTTTAACAATTCACACTCAGGCAGAGAAGTCATGAGATATCGGGCGTTGTGCCATTTGTGTTACAGTAGGAAGGGCTCTGTTTCTGATTTCTGTTTATTCAAAATTCCTTCTGGGGCCACTTTGAAGGCCTTGGCGGGCCGTATGTTTGATACCCCTGACTTAAAATATGCTGATAGATAGTGGAAGTACTATTTAACCTCATTTGTAATTGTTATTTATATTTTTCTTATAATTCAGAGACTTGCCTCCCTGGTTACTTTGAGAGTGGCCTAAGTAGCTGTGCAAAGTGTCCACTTGGAACATATCAACCTCGATTTGGCGCTCTTTCATGTGTTCCCTGTGGCAATGGGTACCTGACGCCTTTTGCAGGAAGCATTGATCACACCTCGTGCCTTTCTTCAGGTTTGTAGACTCATATCTTTTCACTATTGCTTACAACTTGGGAAATAAAGCAAGGAAATACACCTAGACGTTACCATGACGACTTGGAAGACTTCTCAACCTTCTACTACGATTGGTTGCTTTGAGAACTATAGCAACCAATCCAACTATAGCCTAGATTGGTAATCACCCGGTGCAATGCAGAGTGTGCATAGGGGCGAAGCTAAGGGAAATCACACCCCTGCATTTCTCTTTGGCTACACCACTGGGTATATAGCCCTGGGTATATACCCCATGTGGGGAGTGAGAGTTAACATTAAAGTTATGAGATCAATCAAACCATTCAAGTGCCATTATTTAAGTTATTGAGCTGAAGTCCCAACCAAACAACTCAACGTTTACCCAACCTTGAGTCAACAAATTTTACTTTGCAACTACTTTTGAGTGGCCCAACAATTATTGGCTCAATATTGATATGGGCTTCAAAGTGTTCAAATTGTTCGATGGAAGTAACATATCTATTATTCTTGTGTGCAGTTAGATGATGTTGGATCGCTTAGCCAGGGGAGCCAACATCTGAGCATGCGCACAAGAGTATATCTCATTATCGCAGCCCAGCATTGTATATTCCATGTTAGTTCATTGTTGAATTGTGTGGCCTGGACTTATGCCTATGCATGTACATAGCCATAAATTTTCTACCCTAGAAAGCATGTACTATTTTCGAGGTTATGCAACAACTTCCTAGTTACATAAAATACATCACGATAACTTGTTGTCATATAATTCTAATTTCTTTTAGAATTCAAGTGCTTCGATAGAATCAATCTCATGGTCGCATTTGACACATCGCCTGTTCAAAGTAAGAGCTATACAACGTCATTCATAAGAGGTTTGCTGCAACATTTTAGCTCGACATATACAAAGTTATCGATGGTTTCGTTCGGAGATGCTGTACGACTTTTGATTTCAGCGGATACAGATCCATTCCAATCTGACGATGCCTTAAATAACATTAAATACGGTACAAAAGAGAGGAGAACAGACCTTCTGCTAGAAATGGCAGCTGGTTTCTTTGGGGAAGAGTACCCTGGATATAGGAATGTCCTGCTTATAGTTTCACATGGCGCTACAACTAAGAATATGGCAAGCATGGAAGAAAAAGTCATGAGGCTAAAAGAGCTAGGCACAGACATCTTTTATATGAACGTAGGCCCAGCTAAAGCAAGGACGGAAGAGGCCATGCTGGTGTCTTCGTCGCCGAAAGAAATTCACGTGTTTTCGTCTGGAAGTGATGGGGAGCTGATGAAGTCATCAACATTTGTTGCCAATTCCATTTGTAACAATGCCGAAACCCTGAGTAGTGTACTTTGAATAGCAAAGGGAACATCACACGATTCTTAGCTTCATTTTATCGTCATCATTTCTAATAGTGCTGTTGGACTGTTATTACTAACAAGAGCAGGGGTGTCCAAACTACGGCCCGCGGGCCAAATGCAACCCGTATGAAAGGGGTTGCAGGGGGGCTGCCACCCGCTTTAGTTGGACAGAAATCTGCTACGCCTAAATTTCTAGTCCACCTACGCTTATGTTATATATATATATATATATATATATATATATATATATATATATATATANCCCCCCCCCCCCCAGCTATCTTCGGCCGCATTGGCTAAGTGAGAAGTTCAACTGGTTTTATGAACTTTCTGTCGATCGATAATTCCCTGACCAATCAAGTTTGATTCGAGCCGCCTCGGCCGAATTGGTGCTTTCGTTTAAGTGGAAACCGGCCTTTAGGAGCCTATATCAGTTACAATTTGATATTTTCACTGCATATTTCGAATTTTTGCATTCAGTCCCTTGAAATCCTTGTGTATAAGTGTCAATAAGCGTTTTTAACAATTCACACTCAGGCAAAGAATTCTGGGATATTGGGCGATGTGCCATTTGTGTTACAGTAGGGAGGGCCTCTTACAAATTATATTTACTTTGCTGAAAGGTGCCCCTCCTTGAAAAATCTAACAAATAGATGAACAAGTCAATTGAGCAAAGCTTGCTTCGAGGTTTCTGTAGAGAGATAGAAGTGGATATGGAAGTGTAAAAGACTTTTCTGAGAGCTTAGAAGCAGGGGTGATCAGAGTCCAGAATTTTTGACTCTGAATCTAATCCTGCTCCGAAGAAATTGCCCCTGATCCTGCTCCTGTTGTAGCGCAAACTTTAAAATCCAACTCCTGTTAAGCTCTCGCTTAATTGATTGTTGCCTGCTTTTTCGCAATTCAATTCAATTTCAATTGATTGTAATTCAATTTCGCACTGCAACTACAATAACATAACTACGACCTAGTAGTCCGGTTTTTCATGCAATAACAACCCCCAGCTCCTGTTTCGGCTCCTGCCATGATAGCTAAACTCCGGGTCCTGGTCCTGATCCTGCTTTGGTTGTTGATCACCTCTGCTTAGAAACAGCTACCTTTTCAACTAGATCAGGGGTGTCAAACTCATTCCAGCCCAGGGGCCATTTGAGGCATAATATGCCGTCACACAGGTCGTATAGGCTGACGGGATCTGAGCGGGTGTCATGGCTAGGCAAAAGGTACGCTAAAATATAAGTGACTCATCGGTTGTTTCCAATCTGGCACGCTAGACAATGGCGAAGAACTGGTGGAAACAATCTTTTAGATGCTAGCTAGTACAGGGGACAACATATATCGCTAGGTTTCTGTTTGTTCAAAATTCCTTCCGGGGCCACTATGAAGGCCTTGGCGGGCCGTATGTTTGATACCCCTGACCTAAAATATGCTGATAGATAGTGGAATGTAACCTCATTTGTAATTGTTATTTATATTTTTCTTATGATTCAGAGACTTGCCTCCCTGGTTACTTTGAGAGTGGCCTAAGTAGCTGTGCAAAGTGTCCGCTTGGAACATATCAACCTCGATTTGGCGCTCTTTCATGTGTTCCCTGTGGCAATGGATACCTGACGCCTTTTGCAGGAAGCATTGATCACACCTCGTGCCTTTCTTCAGGTTTGTAAACTCATATCTTTTCACCATTGCTTACAACTTCGAAAATAAAGCAAGGAAGTACACCTACACGTTACCATGATGACTAGGAAAGACTTCTCGACCTTTTGCTATGATTGGCTGCTTTGAGAACTATAGCAACCAATCCAACTATAGCTTGGATTGGTAATCACCCGGTGCAATACAGAGTGTGTACAAGGGTGAAGCTAAGGGAAATCACACCCCCTGCATTTCTCTTTGGCTACACCACTGGGTATATAGCCCTGGGTATATGCCCCATGTGGGGAGTGAGAGTTAGCATTAAAGTTATGAAATCAATCAAACCATTTAATTGCCATTAACTAAGTTATTGAGCTAAGATCCCAGCCAAACAACTCAACATTTACCCAACCTTGAGGCAACAACTGTTACCTTGCAACTACTTTTAGTGGCCCAACAATTATTGACTCAATGTTGAAATGGACTTGAAAGTGTTCAAATTATTCCATGGAGGTAACAAATCTATTATTCTTAAGTGCAGTTAGATGATGTTGGATCGCTTAGCCAGGGGAGCCAACATCTGAGCATGCGTACAAAAGTATATCTCATTATCGCAGCCCAGCATTGTATATTCTATGTTAGTTCATTGTTGAATTGTGTAGCCTGGATGTATGCCTATGCTTGTACGTAGCCATAAATCTTTCTACCCTAGAAAGCATGTACTATTTTCGAGGTTATGCAACAACTTTCTAGTTACATAGAATACATCACGATAACTTGTTGTCATATACTTCTAATTTCTTTTAGAGTTCCAGTGTTTCGATAGAATCAACCTCATGGTCGCATTTGACACATCGCCTGTTCAAAGTAAGAGCTATACAACGTCATTCATAAGAGGTCTGCTGCAGCATTTTAGCTCGACGTATACAAAGTTATCGATGGTTTCGTTCGGAAATGCTGTACAACTTTTGATTTCAGCGGATACAGATCCATTCCAAACTGACGAAGCCTGGGAGAACATTAAATTCGGTACAAAAGAGAGGAGAACAGACCTTCTGCTAGAAATGGCAGCTGGTTTCTTTGGGGAAGAGTACCCTGGATATAGGAATATCCTGCTTATAGTTTCACATGGCCCTACAACTCAGAATATGGCAAGCATGGAAGAAAAAGTCATGAGGCTAAAGGAGCTAGGCACAGACATCTTTTATATGAACGTAGGCCCAGCTAAAGCAAGGACGGAAGAGGCCATGCTGGTGTCTTCGTCCCCGAAGGAAATTCACGTGTTTTCGTCTGGAAGTGATGGGGAGCTGATGAAGTCATCAACATTTGTTGCCAATTCCATTTGTAACAATGCCGAAACCCTGAGTAGTGTACTTTGAATAGCAAAGGGAACATCACACGATCCTTAGCTTCATTTTATCGTCATCATTTCTAATAGTGCTGTTGGACTATTATTACTAACAAAAGCAGGGGTGTCCAAGCTACGGTCCACGGGCCAAATGCGACCCATATGTAATGGGTCGCAAGGGGGCTGCCGCCCTCATTGGTTGGACAGAAATCTGCTACGCCTAAATTTCTAGTCCACCTACGCTTATGTTATATATATATATATATATGTATGTATGTATATATATATTTATATGTTGTCAATTTTTTGCTAGTGTTAAAGAAATGTCTGATGTGATAAGTCCAATGCACAGCATCACTCCTACCTTTGAGGGCAATTTTGTTGACATTATATACGTAGGCGAGCTAGAAATCTACACGGTATTAGCTTAACACTGTGCTACTTGTAGTGTTTGACCCAGCTCATTGCTTATTGTTCTGTATTTGGCCCTTACTGCAAAAAGTTTGGACACCCCTGAAGTAGACTTTTGCTATGTAAATTTAGTTGCTTTGTAATAAACAGATAGTATTTGATATTTGATATAGAGATATGGGGGTAAAGCATCTCCTAAACTGGAAAAGTGATGTGCAGATCGTCAGTATAATGGCAACAATGGTGGGTAAAGTCGCCTTTATGCGCCCCTACTAAAAGATTCAAGGTGTACCCTGGTAATAGTTTTTCCAGTTTCATTGTGTTTCGGCTTCAAATTTAACTCTTTGCCATCTTGTATGATTGAAATGGTCTTATAGCTGTCTTGAAGATTTTGCTAGAGACAGGTACTATGACCCAAGCAGGTCTCGATAGCAAGTCACGGGCTGTTTGTCTAGTTTTGCATATCAATAAATATGAGTCATGCAGAGTAAAGTAGAGCCTTCGAGAGCGAATGCAGGTCCTACTGTTGTTAAAAAATCCTTGCATGCTAAGTATAGCCGCGTAGCTGCAGGGGACACGAGAGCAATGTCCCTAGATGAAAAAATCTGGCATGAGTTTGCCCCCTAACATAATTTTTGACCTGAAAGTTAGATATATAAACCTCTTGCCCCCAAGGATTGTGTACTGGCAGGTTCTGCCTCTCCAGGACAATATCCCCATTTTGGTAATTGGCTCAGCAATGTAGAATCCTTCACCCTTTGAGCTTTGCCGCTCCTACTTACCATCTAAATATAGTATTGGTGATTTCTTGGGGGCTTAGAGGGGTGGAGCCTCTTGTTCAAATTTGTGTTCATTTTGGAGCCCAGCATCCCCAAAGTATTTGTATTGATCTTGCTGTTCAAATGCATTGACCTTGTTTCCAAAGTTTTGTATTATATTACTATGATGAATTTCCTCACTGCTACTTAGCTGCTGAGATCGTTCACATTGTTGCCTACATTATATCATAATTAGAGAAAATTATCATTGCTCAATCTTTGTAAATTTAGGCGTAGCTGCAATTAAGCTACACCCATTCTTGACGTTGCACCTAAAGCCCCTCCCCCCTGTTAAAATTTTTAGCTCATGCCTGCTCAACAGCTCTGAGTAAAAGTAGTTTCCGTGTGCCATCGCAGTCCATGCCCGGAAGAATTGGTGCACGAGCGTCAATTCACACATACGCCCTTGTCTGCACGAGTGATTGTTCTTAGTTTTTTGAGGTTGTATGTGCGATCCCAAGGTCGTGTATCCGTAATGCAAGTATGGGGAAAATAGAGTATCCTGCTGCTGAAATTGGTTCCATGTATCATTTAGTTTAGAGCAGGATAAAGCAAAATAGTAAATGGTGACAATCGCCACTAATGCTGTTGCTACAACGAAGTTTTCGTTCGTGCTGGAGATTTTCACTTGTGTAAACACGTGGACGTGCTATCGCACGTGTCTCTGGGCGTGGATTGCTATCATAAATGTAGATATTCTAGCTCTTTTGGATGCTGTAGACGCTGCTATCACTCATTTTTGCATACTTTTGTATACTCTTCGCACTACTTTCTGATATAGCTTGAGTCTGTTTCTTGTGGGTCACTTTTATGGACGGTGGGATATATTTTGAGGTGGAGAGAGTCGTTGATATTCCAGTTATATTTGGTTGTTATGCCTTTATACATCCCAAGATCACAAGTGTACTTTCCAATAGATTTCGTTTCATTTCAATTTTATTTCATATTCATGATAGCTCCTTCATTCTGCTACGAGTTGTACTAAAAACAACAAAATACACTGTTTCACCTCGTCATACCTGAGCTTTTTACATTTGATCGTGCCGTTATGGTTTATAAGATCTTTAATAAGCTGTGCCCAGAAAGTCTATGGAACATGTTCAATCTAAGGTCCCACCACTCCAGATACAATACACGATTCTGCAGAAACATCCAGATTCCTAAGTATAATCTAGAGTATGCAAAGAAAGGATTTTCATACTCAGCGCCTTTTCACTTCAAAAAAACAACTGAAAATGTATTTGATGAGCTGAAAATAAATCAAACCCGACCCCCTGCAGGAACAGCCTAGGTGTATTGTAATATTTTTTGTAACTAAATCATTATGACTATGATGTATTGCAAAGATTATTTTAGTTTTGCTGAAGGGTAATTCGTATAAAAAATAAGTTAATATGAATATAATATGAAATAAATTTCCTCCAGTCGAGAATAGATGTCCCCCCTCCGACAAAGCTCCAGCCCGGACCCAGAACGTGCTTCGCTAAATGAACGCTTAACACTGAAGCGGAAATTGTAGGGGTGTAGGGGAGTGAGAGCCCTCCAGGTTAGAAATTGTCAGCAAATCAAATACTTTGTCCGTTAATTTAGATCAATTCTTCCAACTTTTGGCATTGAAATCTCCCATAACTATATCTAGTTCATGATCTTTGCATTCCTTTTTACACTTGTCTAATTCCTCATAAAACTCTTCCAGTTCCTCTTCAGTAGATGCACTTGTTGGCGCATAAACCTGTATGATATTCAAGTCGAAAGGTTTGGCTTTCAATTTCACTAAAGCTATTCTAACTGATACCGGACAGAATGCAACAACCGAATTTGCCACCGTCTTGTTTAGTAAAATCCCAACTCCACGTTCATGATTGTCGCCTCCCGAGTAGTACACTTCAACTTTTAGTCCATCTTGTTTCACTAATTCCTAGAATTTGCACTTTTAAACGCCCCATTTCAAGCTTGAAATTCTCGAGTTTCACTTTTTGATATAGTGACCTAACATTCCAAGTGCTTATTTTCATCTGATTTCTTATGTTGAACTCAGTAGCTTGATGATATTCCAGAGCTCCCTGAGTAATCAGAGCATCTTTAACGAGCACAGCTGTAGGTGTAATCACACTACCTCTGTTCACGCTGTTTTGGTTTCTTCTTAATCGTATATTCATGTTGTGATGGTCTTGGAGTGAGTGCGTGGTAGGGTCCCCAGTTCCTTTCCATGAAGAGTGCCGTTATCACCATTAGGTAATCTTCCACCTTAGGACATTTTGTTCCTGGTTTTTCTTGGAGTTTCCTTCTCCTAGACAGATTTCTTTGCAAAGCTGTTGAGTCATGTCAACCCATGCTCATGACCCTGAGTTAGGGAGGCTTACAGGTGCTACGCCTTGCCCAAGGGGGACCTGGGAGTAGTGACAGTTGAGAGGCAACGCCATTGTTCCTCATGTGGGCCCCTGTCACCGGATGCAGTTTATAGTCTTACCCAGGACGGGGGAAAACTTTGCATTTCACTAAAAATAATAAAAATAATAACTTAAAGTCATTGGTAATTCCCTTCTATAAATTCTACCCCGACCCAAAAAGTGCTTCCCTCAGCTCAAAAATTTAGTCTCTTGAAAAAAAACGCCTCCGCAGAATTCGTAAGCACTTGATGCGCATAAAAAGTAGCTATGATGTAATAACGTAAAAATGGCCGAAGCAGTTAGGCCAAGAAAGAAGAAGAAAGCAAGACTACAGAAAAAGACAGAGGAACCAGCTCCATCAACGTTTTCGCCAACAATTCGTATAGAAAGCGTATCTGGTATGCTTTGTTGTTTACGGATGTGGACGAGATTCCTCTTTCCTTTGCATAATTTATTCTGGCCTATCTCTGTGGGCCTAGTTAATTTCACTTATTCCGCATACTTCCTTTTTTGCCTACCGGGCATTTGTATTTTTAGGTCAGCTAAAATGGCAACCATAAATAGCATTGCAGCTATGAGGTTAGAGCATGCATAGAATCTCTGAGGAATGTGTAGTATCTTTTGGCTACACCAACTACTGCCATCGACTGAAAAATCATCTGATGCCAAATAAAAAATATACTCTCTTAATTGTAAAGCAGATATTTGTAGCCGCAACAGTAATGCCCAATGGTACAGTTTCCGTACTGCTGAGCATTAATTCAAGGGGCTTCCTTTCATGAATCGTTCAAATCTCGTGAGAGTCCAGTAATCCCCAGTTATTTCCTGTTTGATAAATGTATATTCATTTGTCCTTGTATAGGAGTTCTTCTTTGTCTTTTTGCATTAATAGGAAATGAAATACTGGTTTGTTTATTCAAAATTGATTTATTGACCCACCTAGAATTTTATAGCTTTAGCACAGAATATTTCTGTTGCAATCTATAGTATATTAGTTGCTTTCAAGATGGTGATGGTGTTGCTTGTCATGAGAAAACTATCTTTCCATATGGAAAGATGCGAGTTATTGTCTGCACATTTTCATTCCCACATATGAGCATGGAGTTTAGTTGTTTGAAATGTTCACTAGAATATGTCCTTACATGCTCAACAGTGATTAGGAATGTGGTGGTTATACTAGAGAGATAAAGTTTTAGGGAAAAGAACTAGCTTTCCTACATCACATGCTGATGTCATAGTAAAAGAAGCTTTTTTGTACACACTTCCCGAAATTTATAGGAATATTTGGAGCTTATCTTTACCTTTATCAGGGGTGCCAGAACAGGGAGGGCAACAGGGGCACTCACCGCTCCTATCCTAGTGAAAGGGGGGGTGAAAGGCAAGAATGCTCTTTTTGTCAAATGACTTACAGTTTATTTGACTTCAAGTACTTTGAAATTAATAGCTTTTACAGAACTTTGGATAATTTTCTTACAAATAGTCTGTTGATACTGCAGAAATTTACCACAGCACGAAAAAGCGGCAACATAATTTTGACATACTGAAAGCTTTTTTCGTCC
>OLMO02000275.1:4697562-4713129 GCA_900291935.2 Cassiopea xamachana
TGATGATGGCAATGATGATGATGACAATGATGATGATGACGATGATGATGATGATGATGATGATGATGATGATGATGATGATGATGATGATGATGATGATGATGATGATGACAATGATGATGATGACAACAATGATGATGATGACAACAATGATGATGATGACAACAATGATGATGATGACAACAATGATAATGATGACAACAATGATGATGATGAAAACAATGATGAGGGTGACAACAATGATGATGATGATGACAATGATAATGATGACAATGATGATGGCTTGCCCATGGTTGGAGACCTCCACATGGTGGCTAGCGGGCACAGAGAAACAGCTACCCTTAAGTTGATAGTGGTTTATATCGCAGAGATTCAGAAGGAGGGCAGATGTTGATGACCTGTGGCAAACTGTCCAACAAGGCCCCTTCATGGAAAAGCAGATTCAATGGCTCATGCTACAGCTCTGACTAGTAACTGTTGGGGTTACAGAGTGGATTGAATGTAGCCGACTCGATCACCTCTTTTACACAAATTACAGGTGAAAACTGACCCCAGGGTCAGTCCTAGGCCCCCTTCGGGGGTGAAATGGGAGTGACAAGACAATGATGACGATGATAATGATGATATTGAATATTGAAATAACGTTGAAAATGATAATGATGATGGTGATGGTGATGGTGATGGTGATGGTGATGGTGATGGTGATGGTGATGATGATGATGATGATGATGATGATGATGATGATGATGAGGACAAAAATCTTGATGATGATGAAGATAATTTTGATTAAAGTGGTAAAACCTCCTCATGGTCATTAGTGGGCCCCTTGTCTCTAAAGCTGACAGCCTCTGGGGTAGCCCCATTATGGCACTGCCAAAAGGTTGCACCACTGGAAGCCACTCATGCCAACCCAGTGACAACTATCAGGAACTGGCATCTGCAGCAGTAGGGTATATTATGCCCACCACAGGTGACATGAGTTGGAAAAGATGATGACTATGATGGTGATAATGATGATGTGGAATCATGATAAATGATTGATGGTTATGATTGCTGTAGCTTTAATGATGAAAGATATTTTCCTTGTAGAATATTAACAGAGAATCACACGAGCTGTATGACTTGCTGAACACTTATTACAAATGCAGGATAACACTTGTGGGAATTCTTGATAAAATCAAGGTATTTCATCAGGTTTATTGAAGTATTTATATGCAAAAATAGATTTTTGTGTATTGGGGTATTTGTATGTAGCCCCATTACCTTGAAATGTGTTGTTCTAGTAAGCTTGCCACCTCATACCAAGCTGTAAGGCTCTCAGCTTTTATGAAATTGAAATTCTTAATAAGACTAGAATGCATCAGCATCCAAGTTAGCTACCCAGAATAAATGGCTCTTTCATGAATGTAGCTAACTTCCTAGTGATCAATTAAAATTCTAACTTGGGAGATTAGGACAGCAAAAATGTTTTAATTCTCATCATCTGAGTTGCTCTACATGTTGACATCTTTTGTGTAAGGTACATTTAGTGCTGTACCTTTTCTGTTTCCGTTCTCTTCAGATTACTTGTGGTAAATATGATATAAAAAAGTTCTACTAACCAACATTATTTTTCCCATATTGCAAACATATGCATTTCTTGTATCAGGCTGCAAAGAAAGAGATCTCTTCATGTACAGAAAAAGTGTGGATAACTCACAACTTAACTGTTGTTTCAAAGGTAATACTGCTTTGTTTGGCATCTCTAAGACAGGTTTAATGCTTGTGCTGTTCCTGATCACACAGCATAAAGCAAGGATGGTAGCAAAATGGCCCAGTGCATTTCTTCACCGCTTGCCAATGTTTGGATGTGCCCTCCATGGGGAGCTCCATATGTGTCAGCGTAGCCTTGTGTTAGATAAAGTAGTTTAAACAAATATTTGATCACATTTACTAGTGTACTCACATGATTGATCTGTAACAATTTTTTGTATCAGACTAAGATCCATCTAATACAGAGGCAGGCAACCTCTCAATAGAGCTGACCACATTTGTCAAGGTTTTCTTGAGATCAGTCAAAAGTCAAAGAAAATATTGATGACAGTCTATAAACCATAGTAATAGGTCAAAGCTAGTACAGTGCACTTGTAATATGATGCTATCACCTTACAGGCCTCAAAAATCCCTTTCTCAGGCAATAGGGTGCCTAGTCCTGATCTAGTACATTTTTAGATACAGCATGAATAATGTGCATTTCATTAAATATAGATGCGCCTCTGTTAGTGTTTGTCACTTTACACTAAGAGGTTTTCTTAATTTTTTAGGGCCAATGCAAGGACAAATGTTCTTTACAAGACGAAATTAAATACAACAGTGCAGAATTCATTGAAAGTGAGGCTGAATCTTTAAGCATTCTGCTGAAGCGCATTCGAGATCATATCCATGAGGTAGTTTCTTTGATTCTTAAGCTGTTTTCAGGAATCCCAGAATTTTCATATACAGTTGTAATTTAGCCATATTTCACTTTAAGTAATAAAGTAAACAGCAACAGCAAGAAGAAGCTTCGCTTGCCACTTCAGGCTGCCTGCATATGAGTGTGACATGTACAATAGCAGTTGTCTGTTGTTGTTGTTGTTGTCCACTACCTTGTTTTTGAGGTGTATTGTTGTTATGGTAAAATGTTGTTCAGTAAAGCCAAGTTAATAAAAAAGAGTTCCCTTCAAGAGAGCTATGAAATAGCTGCTGGTAGTAAAGAGTCCTACTAAGGCATTTTATTCTGTTTTATTTTACTTTATGTATATTATTATTTTATGTTAATTTACCTCACTTTTATGCAAACAAAAAATAAATTTATGAAATTAAATGTCAAAGCTGCTAAACAATTAAAAAAAGTTAATGAAGGCTATGTGTTTGTTTGATTCTCCAGGGAGTTGTAGGGCTGTTCATTCAGCTCCCCAATGCGTACAGAAATAACTTTTAAATTGTTGCAACTTAAGGCTGTCCGTTGTGGATGGTTAGTCAATCTAGCTTCAAGATTTCAATAACGAGAATAGACTATGGACAAGTAACCACGCGGTCTCAATGGGGTTGCCCACATTGTGCAAAATAAGGAAGTGATTGGTGGTTGAAAAAAAATTTTTTTGTGTGTGCAAAGGTGGTCCTATCAAGCATGTGCTTTCATGCAAGAGGGAGATGTTCAAGAGCTTTGAAAATTGGTGCATAGGTAGTATGTGACTGGCACAAACTGTGTATGTTTTGTAATATTTTGTGTCCTCCTTCATGTCATGTAAATATTTTGTAGTACTCGTTCTTTCATAATAAAAGTGTTATTGGCATAATGTTTGAGTTGGTGTTGAATATTCTGGTAACTCCATTGTCTGTGCATTCACAAGTTACAGATGCATATTCTTGTCAATATCTTGAGGGAAAGTTTGAGTGCTGTGAAGAGCCTCTGATCAACATCAGACATTGAAAAGTTCTGAATTTAAAGCATTTGAGCATCAGTTTAACATAATTCATACTTGAAATCAAGACCATATCCTAGGATGGGCAGTGGTTTGAAATCTTCCATTAAGTATCAAATTGTAGTGCACTCTAAAGCTTGAATTTTTGTATTTTTCAGCACAAATATTTTTTGCTTGTAGGAACTCCAACTGAAATCTTACAATTGTCAATTAGCGAGAATTAGAATTGAATGCTATATACATGAAATGCTTAAAGGTTCTTCCTTGTTGAGAAATGTCAGCACAGAGAGTCCCCTCTCAGGTAGGCTCATTATTTCAAGATTTCTTGCTTTCTTGTGTGAATTTTTGCCTTAGATATTAACTATTTCACAAGTTATTTTTTGTAATATGCCCAAATGTCCGTGTGGAAAAGATGCTTTTGAAACTAATTTTCTTTGTGAAAATCTTCCATCTCAAATGCCAATTCCAAGTCATCGAATTCATCTTATACCAGTAGTCAATAAAATTCAAAGTCCTTTCCTGTGCCCAATAGCGTATAGGGCGGTGCCTATCTCCGTTTCTATAGCCCTAGGCCACGTATCTGTGAATGCAGTGAAAGCTACAGCAGGGGGGGGGCTGGTCCACTGGTAGCTCCACGAGTTTAACTTTCCCACTCCATTCTCATATGTTGAGTGCCAGACAGGAAGGCAATGAGACCACTTTTAAAGTCTTTGGTATGACTTGGCTGGGGCTCAAATCCATGACCTACCAGTTGTGAAACAGACTCTACCACTGGGCCATTACTCCAGTTATACCAGTAGTAGGACATCATAATTTGAATGAATTGATCTTTTGCCTATTCGCATGGCAGCATACTTTTCTAACAATTTTTCTCATATTTCTGAAAATTTTACATGCCCACTTGCTGGTCCATGGTTAAAGCCAAAGGTTGTATGGAATCAGTCGTGTGCATGTAGCAATTTTTAATGCAAAACCTGCACAGAGTGAATGTTTCTCAATTTTCCATGCTTTTTGTGTGACCTCATGGATATGATATGAACTTTGTGACCTCATAGATATAAACCTCATGGATGTGATCTCGTTTTTGAGGTGTAATAATGGCTATAAAATCTTATCAGTCCATTTCTAACCCCTATTTCTAATGTGAGTCTTGATCAGCAAATATTTCTGCATCAAAAGTTATATGATGTGACTAAATTTGGAAAAGTCATACATTGATGAAATTTTGAGGGGGTTTGCAATTGTTACTAGGAAAATGGCCTGACTGCAAGCCATAGGCTGTAGTGCAACCAAGTAAAATGTACGTTTTTGTTGAAACTATACCTCACCCCATATTTTAAGCAGGCACTTGGCTAAAATTACAACCTAACTTACCCCCCCCCCCTACAAATAGTATTTTATCATGCAGTCGTCATTTATATGTGATTGCAATAATTTCAGTGTTTTTGCGTTTTTCTCGTGATTATTGACCATGGCAATAGAATAAATGTTTTAAACGGTCAGATTAACTATTGTTAAGCTGTATTAAATTACCATAGTAACAGTGGCAGTTTTTCAAGAAGAACCAGGGGAGCAGAAGTGCTGAATGTACTGAGTATTTTAGAAGTAGCTGAGTATTTGTTGAGTACAGGTGTTTTTATAAGAAACTATTTTACTTTTAAATTGGGGCTCTGTCAAAAAATTTGCATGGTTTTCTTATTTAAAATGCATGAATTTAACCATTGGTCCGATTCGTTTGCCAAGAATTATCCTACTCGATGGTACCTGAGGGAGCACTTTTCCTCCTTGCCCCAAACAACCTCTACTACAAATAATGCGAACCAAGAGGATTAAAGCAAATGGAATTGTTAGTGTTGATTTTGGTGAAGGCAATTGATTGTCATGCTAAGGTGTTGTTACTATGCCTGTACTCAGTTATTGCTAATGCTTCAGCCATCATTTTGATTGCAATGCCTCGGCCTGTATCTTTATCCGCATTGTTGTTTTGATTTCCCATAGCAAAACTTCCAAGAGACTTGATGCAAGATGACATCATGGGCTTGCATGCACTGCAGGATGCTATTACAATACTTTTCTCATTCAAACGAATGGGAAATGTGGAAGAAGAATTTTCTAAAGACATTGATATTTGGCTATCGACTCTTGTAAGAATCCGAAATACAGTTGTAATCACGAATGCCTACCAAGTTTTAGACCTGCCTCAATACCAAATTTTTATCTTTGTTGGTCATTACAAGTCAGTGTATATATGTATATGTAATTATTTTTGTATATATGCATGTATGTTCAAAAGAAAATATAACGAAAGCAATGATTTTGCGGACCAACAGCACGTGGTTATGGCTATATAGGAGTCATCATAACAGTTTTGTAATGTCCATCATTTCTTCATTCGTAAAACATTTTTTGCAGTTTATGAATTCCTCTTATGAGATATGTATTATATGTATGATGATATGTTATTTATTTGTATACTTTAGCCCTCTTTGGGGATAGTTAGCGGTCTTGTTTTCTTCTGTTGCCATTTTCTCTGAGTTAGCTGAACACTTTAACTTCTCTCTCCTTTTATTCATCAGATGTTTTATCTTATTTCATTTTATTTTCTTTTCCGTCAATGTAGTTTAGATGTATGTACTTATGCTCTTGTGTAGTTGTAAATAATTCTGAAGAAGCGATTGCATATTCAGAATTTTTGTAGTTTAATTTCAAATAAAATCATAATAATACCGAAAATATTTGGTGCTAAGAGTTCTGTATGTTATTGCATAATCAGATTTTAGAGGAAACTGCAATGCTTGATTTTGCTTGTTGTTACTAGACGTACTGCCTTATGTGTTTTACTTCTTGTCAATATATTTTATTTATTATTGCATTTTTTCTGTTTTAGGTTTCAATTCTCCAAAGAGCTGGTGCCCTTCCGGACTATTTCTTCATTCTCAATCACGTTTTGCGTTGCCCACCNCAGGCTCCATTGAAGGGTTGGCAAGGAACATCCAGTTTCCAGATTTTCATTCGATTCAATGCGAAAGCATTTGGAATTCGCCACTTGTGCACCATTTTGTTGTTATGCTTGCCACAATTGCACTACCTATCAAGTACGTTCGCTTTGACTTCTGAAACAATATTTACAATCGAGCATTCGTTCAATCTTAGCTGAGCCTGCTTACGATCCTTGTGATCGTTCTCATTGTTAAATATGGCAAGCTTCATAACTAAGCGCGAGAACTTACGTTGTTATGGATAATATTCAGTGTCTGAAATATTATTGTATTTCTGGCCCTTTGAGCAATCGACAACTATACATAAAATCGATGTTTCAAAGCAAGCTTTGAGCCATGATGTATTGCTCACTTAATATCCGCCCAGCAACTTGTTGCAGATATTACGGAGTCACAGTTGGTGAAAGGAACTGGCTACCCAGCCCCATCTTCAGATGCCCCAGCATTGTTGCTCTCTCTACAAGGCACTTTCTTACATATCGAAGATGATGGAAATCCACCTTCATTTGTTAGCATTGCAATATATAGAAATCGAAAGCGAAGATATTTGCGTTCATCATTAACATCAGTAGTGCTTACGAAGCTACTCTAGTACTTAGTTTCTATCCAGATCGCTTGTAGATGGCGTTAAAGTTTCTATCCAGCCATAGGCTTTTGTTGTGTTAGGTTTATAGGGCAAAGATTTTTAATGCGTTACTGTCTTCTGTTTGCTTATCCTAGGGAAAGATCTAAGTTATTGATGCGTTACAAGCATGAGATGAAGCCGACAATGGAAAGAACTATCAGCTGGACACTTGTAGATGAAAATCGAGAGGAGGTTTGTTGTTATGCCTTCTACTTGATAAAGAGGCTTCGAGAGATGCTCCTTGCGTGGAGTTTCAGTCAGGGCGATACAGACATAGGTTAGGGTTGGGACAGCTCCAAAGGCTCCCCAAGCTTTTGAGGCCCCAAGGGGCCTCTCAGAAGTTTTTTGCATTACGATTTGTGAAAACTAATCTGGGGCCTCAATCTTATTAATTTCTTCCTAAGGATCCGAAGTGTCTTCGTTTCTCCACTGGTTTCAGACTTTTGTAAACCGCATTATCTTCGCTTTAGATATTAGTAGCCGGCATTGTCGTGTAGTGATTTTCTGTTAATAGAATCGTTTTTGCACGTGCATTTACAATGAACCACTCTCGCTGATGGACTTGAAGAGCACAGTAAAATCCTGTGCATATAGACGTATTTTCAATAGAGTTGATTTTCCATTCAACGAGAAAAAAGTTAATCCTAAATATTCTGTTAATTTATTCGACAGCTGTTGAATAAAATTACAGGTGTAAGCAAATGGATTCTTGCATCGAATTATGAAACTTGCATTAAAGATCTCAAATTCTGTGTTTTTATTATTTTTAAAGATTTGTGTTTTTCCTACGAAACTCCTCCGGTTAGCTCAGCAGTTGCTATCGAAGAATTCATAATAAAATAGATGAACACAGCAGGCATTTACAGTAAAATTCAAAACCTAGCTACAGGAAAGTACGAAAATGTTAATAGTGACAACTGTTAAATCCCAATACAAGACGACATTGTGAACTTAGTCAAAAGTCTTGCTGCAATGCTTTCTTTGTATTTCCGGTAATATCAACATCTTTCATCAAAACTTATGTAAGACCCTTTCCCAACTTAAGTCCTTGTATGAAATTTGACCATGCACCATGCCGATAGCTTGATTTTGCTTACTATTTTTAGAGGGTGCCTACATGTGTTTTTTGTCACATTGCGCATTTTCCTAATCCCGGTTTCATTTATGTCTTTAAGTACAAAACAACAAAATGTCATTAAAGCGCCAGGAGATGGCGATTTTTACTCATAACTTGACTTGAAATATACTTGTAGATAAACACTACATATTTTTATTTAAAATTTGAGACGAAGCATTTGGAAGATTGTTAAGGCCTTTATCTTGGTTGAAGAACTTAACTGTGGATCAGGCTTACATCAGAATTAATACTGCAAACGAATATATAATGTTTTGCAAGCATAATTATTTCTTTGAAAAATTCTTTAAATTCAACCCGTTTACTTAGTGGGAAGAACCTGGTTTAGAAATATCCCCGCTTTTGTCGATCAATCTGCATGTAATGATATGCTCAGTTTTATTAATTCTGGTTCTCAGTTCCTCTTTCTTTATTCATTTCATACTTCTTTTAGGATGAAAACCCTGAACATAGTTGGTACTTGTTACTAGAGNGAACGATTTAGTAGCATTGTTCGAGCAATTTCCTTTTGAAAGTCTTTTTCAGTACCTTCTGAGGCTGGAAAATATTGAAGGTAGGTGATGGCAGCATAGGAGTCAAATCTTGATTGGCTAACAAAGGAATCACCAACGAAGGATTCCTGCCAATAATGTTGCGAGAATTCGTTCGAAAAGCATCGAGAAGCGCGTTTCGGTAGTAAAAAGTGTACTTTCTTTGCGAAAAAATGATAACACACAGTTTCAAATAATTGAAAATATTTTGCAAGCATGTTCAAAGGTTTTAATTCACATTTCCAGAAGGAGCAATTTTTATATCTTGCGTAGATCAAAAGTTATTGACATTAAAAGAAAAGATGGATAGCTTGTAATGTCGATAACTTTTGATTTACGCGAGATATAAAAATTGTTCCTTCTGGAAATGTGAAGTGAAGCCTTCTAAACATGCTTGCAAAACATTTTTCAATTATTTGAAACTGTGTGTTATCATTTTTTTCGCAAAGAAAGTACACATTTTACCACAAAGACAAGCTTCTCGGTGCTTCTCGAACGAATTCTCGCAACATTATTGGTAGGAATCCTTTGATGGTGATTCCTTTGTTAGCCAATCAAGATTTCACGCCTATGCTGGTGATAGCTACTTGGTTTATTTCTCTCAGTTAGGATGCATTTTCTTTCGTTGCATAAATGGCACACACCAATGTACTTGCTTACTACTAGTCTTTCCAGGTCAGGTGATGTAAAAATCGGTTTTCGAATTTAGGAATATTTTCCATTTAATATGTGATTTGTTAGTTTTACGACCATATACGTAGCAGCAACTTTTGCAACCACGACTGATTGCTCCTCAGCCGACTACGCATGACTGCCTTGTGTATTTTGCAAGAATCAGGGTTCATACTGCTCTTTAAGCTCCTTAAAACTCGTTAGAATTGATGTACGTTTTTAGGGACGCTGAAAGACTCCCTATTTTCGTGCATTTTAGCGAAAACCCCATAAAACTCCTTATTCCCACTCACTTCTTGGGAGAGAGGGGTTTTCAATGGTAAGTTTATGTATGAAATGGTTTGCTTTTTGTCGTGGAAATGTTCAAAATTTAATCATTAAAAATCAATTTTTGGTCCTTGAAAAGTCCTTAAGTTTCATCTACTTCCCCATATCACCAACCCTGAAGACAACTATGGACCAGCCAATGCAAAGTTTCTATATTTCTGTTGTATGCCTTTGCCTTGCTTCATTTCTGTAAGAATATTGTATCTCTAAACATATTCAAAATGTAACTTGATTGTAATTTTAATGACTTTGTCAATTATTTTTTGTGTCTGCCCTTTGAAGATTCAACTCATTCACTAATTAGGCAATCGATCAAAGAATTGCTTAATTTTTTTTACAATAGTTTTCTGTATTTTCTTAAAGAATTCTGCGTTTTTATTCTTTCTCATTTTTTTCCATCACAGGAAATGTTAGCTATTCAGCAACCCACTCTACGAGCAATGACATTATCCATTTGCTGGCGTTTACCTCGTCCATCGTGCAAATTCTTGGGAAAATTTTTGATACGTACAATTTGTTGCGCTATCGCCAGTTTGCAAAAAGAATAAGTCGAACCATAAGGTACTTTTATTTGATGTAAATTTTTAGATTGGGATAATCAATTTTCCTTGTAGTGAGTTTTTCATTGAATACATGTTGGTCTTCATGCCCATTTTCAGTGTCCATTCAACTGAAATTTTTATTTTGCTGGGTAGATCTTTTTCATGATTTACAAGATAATTAATTTACTGATTTAATATTTGAAATATTTTTGATATTAATAGTTTAGGCCAATTTTAAAATTTAGAAAAATAATATAGATGAAGCAGNGATTCCTATTTTTGAGAGAGTGGCTTATATGGAAATAATTGTTTTATCCCGTATTCCTTTCAATTAAATTTTCATTTGCACCTAGCATAGGCCAAGGAATGTCCAATAGACTACTTTTACAGTTTCATGTTTAATTTGTAAATATCTTAATATGCTTTTGCTTTTATTCAGCGATGTATATTACCGTTGAAAGAATTTTCACTTTTATTTATTAAGATATTTAAGAAATTTTTCTGTATCTTTCTGCACCTAAGTAGCATAGCATGGTGACCAGCGATCCGAGAACATAAGAAAATCAGGGAGTAATCAAGCACTGTAATCTCTGTAGTGGAAGTCAGAAAAGAGTTAGGAAATTTTGTAAATTGTGTTCTTGTAAATGTCTTTTATTGTTTGGAAGACTGAACAGTTTGTTTGAGATTTGCACAGAACAACTGAGAATGTCAAAGAATTTTACCGATTTAGTCCAGTAAGTCAGGGAAATTTCAGGGAATTTCGTAAGCAAGCACAACTTTTTGCGCTGTACAATCTTTTTCTTTTTCTGATTTCAGGTGGGTAGTGCAGATTGTATCTGATCACTGGTGTTCATATAGGAGTTGGCGGATAGAAGTATGTGGTGATTCGGATAAAGATACGCCAAATTTCTTGACCGTTACAACTCAGTTTAGCCTGGAACGGCTGCAGTTAGAATTTGACAATTTCTTTACAAAGGCAACAAGCCAGATTTTGAATTCACAAAGGTATTGTGGAGGAGATTTTGCATTTTAAAAACATTTGCATTATTATACTGTTAATTCCTCCACAAATCCTTATACCTTATAATATAGATTCCTCTCTTCCTGTAGATAGCTCTTGATCACTTTCAAGTTTTAGTGTAGACTTTTATTAGTAAGTGGTTCAACTGCAGTTAATCAACTACTTTTTTCGCAGTGTTGGTGCCTTACAGTTCTTGGCTTCCATGCCTTTTGATGCTATATCAACCAATGCTGCATGGTCCTTGTTAAATCAACTAATATCAACATCAGGTGATTCCACTGATGGTCAGAACAAGTTGACTAGACTAAAGAGCCTCATTGGGGATGTCCCATCACCGGAAGAAATGATCTTTTTGTTCACTGCATTGTCTAACATGGCCATTTCCAGGTCTAAGGATGACCGAGAATTCATTAACTGTGTGGCAATTGACCTTCTAGAGGTATTCCTTCTTAGTTCTTTTGCTATATCATGTACCATAAATCCTCTAGTCAGCCCTCCAGGTGCTTATTTATTATTTGGATTTTTGTATATTGGCTTTTTCGGATTGAGGACTTATTCAAGGGGGGCTACTATCAAGTTACTCTTGTATTTGGTCATTGTCCAGTTTAAACCTTTCTACTAATAAAATATTTCGTTGATGTTGCTAATACAACTAATACGCTCGTTTCATTCGGTAGTGAATGCTTTTGCTATCGAAGTTCTGTGAAGTACTCAAGTCGCCTATATTGGGGGCTTAGTCGAGGGGGGCTTTTTGAAAAGTTTTCCCCCTTATAATAGGAGCTTATTCGAAGGGGATCATTTTGAGAATTTAACGTACTCTATTGTAGTGAAATGCTAGTTATAGTTCAAGGATGTTCTCTTACTTTATAGCTCTTAGGAGCTTGAAGGCAAAATAGCATATGCCCTTGAATTTTTTGCAAGCAGCTTGTATACCACTTTAGCATGTGAGCATGAACAGCCTGGCTTCCATTCAAAATATGAGATTTATCAATAATTTTTTCAAACTTCTTTTCATTAACATATTTTATAAATACAAATACAGATCTCGCTCTAGGTTAATTTTTACTTGGCTGGTCTGCAATGATAATGAGTAGCATACATGCTAAACTTAACACCAAAATATGATAATTACATAAATAATGAAGAAAAGACAGAAAAACAAAAAACAAAGATATTAATAGTTTAGGAGTTCCAGGTCACACCATGCTTTGTTCCTCATACAGAATATATAGTAAGCTGTGCGGATAATTATTGTTCATAACAATAGTGATGATTATAATAATGAATTCTTGAAAGTTGGTTTTTTGCATAGTTTGTGATGAAACTAATTAAGACCAACTATTTAAAGTACTCTACAGAGTCTAAAAAAAGAAACTCAGATACAACGAAATTATTAAAAGCAATGTTTTTATCATTTAAATATTTTACAGTTACAGTCCTCTCTACTGTAACTTTTTATCCACTATTTAAAAGAGTAGATGGAGGTTTTGCTTTTAATGTCATTTTAAAGGTGGTTCCATAGTATGCTGCCTCGAAAGATTAAGCTATCGTTTCCATGTCTAAGGCCCTGGCCAAACGACGCGATTTTTCACTCGATTTGTTCCTCTACAAAAATCGAGACGTTTGGCCACCTTGTTGAGTGTGTCGAGTGGAATCGAGTGAAGTTGAGTGAAGTTTGATCTATGTCAAAAAAATCGAGCAAAAGAATTTTGTTGAGTGAAAATCGACTCGTGTGGTCACCTTGTCGAGGAAGTCGCGTGAAATTATGGGCAGTAGCGTCTCACTGGGCGGGCGAGTATTTTTTATGGTAACTATTTTTTGCTGGTATACGTTGTGGAAATATGAGTACATGAAAAGTCGAGTGAAAAATCGAGTCGTTTGGTCACACTTGCCCGACTACGCTCAACTTTGAGATCACATGTGGAGGAAAAAATCGAGTGAAAAATCGAATCGTATCGAATCGTTTGGCCAGGGCCCAATAGTGTTAGTAATCAACTAGAAATGCCAAGTGCATGGAGAAGTTCTTTGCATGCTTCATTTAATTTCTATATGGTTTATTTTAGTTTGCATTCTCTGACGTTGGTGATAGCCATCGTGCCGATCGTGAATGCCGTGATCTGATCTCAGCTATTTCAGCCACTCATCCATTTGTCATGTCCACTGTTATTGCACGTATTTCAAAACTTAAAGAGGATTTACTGAACGTAAGCTTTTATGTATTTTATGAACGAACATCAAAGTACTAATTCAAATTTTCGATTATTTTATTGATGGATTAGGATTGATGGCTTTGACTGAGCGATTTAGTTGATTCATTGATTTGATTAAACTGATTACATGCATTACGTTTGTGATAATTACGTTTGCGATATTGACTATGGTTTTACGTAGCACAAAGCCAAGGACGCATTAGAGGGGAGATGGAAGGGATCAGGAGCCCCCTCCTGCCTTCTATTTGGGGAGCAGAGGCAGCAAAAGTGCCCTTTTGAAATGCAATAGGTTGCTTTCTAAACATTGCTATGACAAAACCGAGATCAACTAGGCTATTTATATGCAATTTTTGATTGGAAAAGAGAAGTATTTATGTGATTGTAATAAATATAGCTCCTGCTAAGGAATGGAACAAATTGTCCCCAAGAAGAGTGTTGGGGACCTATTTTCCTCGGCTCTCTTTGATCACCAACTATAATCGGTGCCCTTTTGCTCCTGTTGGCCCCCCTTGTCTTGTTATCATTCCAGCGTTCCTACACAAAGCTGTTAAAAGCTTGTATCATTGATGGTATGCATCTTTTGCATGTACTGTAATGTTCTCCTGCCTTCAATTTCATCTTCATTTCGTTTAAAAATTATTTATACAAGGTAGAGTTGACAATATAATTTGTTTACAAAACTGCCCGGTTGTACTCTATTTACACTAATTACACGAAGAAACTAATAACATCGAAAATGAAAAGAAAACAGTATAAATGAAACTAAATACGTAGTAAAAAATTGCAACTTTTCTTTTTGCTTTCAATTTTCTTTAAACCCCGAGAACGATTTGTTTGCTTTTGTTTTATATGAAAAGTTGTTCCAAAGACATACTCCCCTGTAGGCAAAGCTTTTTTATCCTGAGAGGGCCCTGAACAGGGGAATATGAAGATCTGTTTTTGAGTTATGTAACTACCTAGCATGTGCATCTGACATCCTATGAAATAATTCTTTTACATATTATTGTACTTCATTATGAAGAGCCTTATAGACGATCTTGACGGTTTCAGTTGAGCAATAGCACTTGCTTCTCTTTTCCAGGGCTGTCTGTATTTGCTGAACTCATTGCCATTAGAAATGTGGCATCCTGAAGCAGAAGATCTTGAGCAGTTGAGAAAGTGGCTTCTGGGTCATCCCTTAAATTCAATTCAACACCAGCTCGCCCGTCTTGTCATATCAAATATTAATTTTGACACAAAACAGGTAAGTATTTTAAGAATACACTGATCATATCCTCGGTTAATCTCCCATAAATGATACGGCAGAGAGGTACAGGATAAAACATATGCTAGATTGCATGTTTAGGAGGAGTAATCCTATAAGGCAGTGGTTCCCAACCTTTTTATCGCCACGGACCGTTTAAGGTTTGATGATATTACAGCGGTGGGTCCACCCAGCCTCGAATGGGTGCCTAGTGGCAACACTGGAGATGCTTGCCACTCTACGTAAGCCTACTTCACATCCCGATGGCCCAAGATATCTGTACCCTCTAACAGGATTCCCCTACGCACCAAAGTCTACCTACCTACCTATTGTTTTACATATTTAGTACCCCTACCTACCCGCTTTCCATTGTCTCTATTCGATAGAATGATTCATCCTAGAGAATATATCTTGTTTTATTGGTATGAGGTTTCAAATCAGCAAGAATTTGTATCATTTATATCGTCATAGACTTCTATCAATTTAAAATACGATTCTGGTTCTGTGATAGCCTCGGTCTCTTATTTAATTTACCGAATTCCTTTTTGTAAAATTTTTGTCACTTTTCTATTGTCACAATTCATTTCACTTAATTCCATCTTACATCCATTTAATTGGATTTTTCCGCTGTACCGCCTCGATTCTGAATGAAGCCTCTAGTCCAGAGACCAGGAACCTGCTTGGCCAAGAGAGCCATGACAGCCTCATATTTTGAAATGTATTTCCACAATCTTTTTTAACAGTATATGCAACTTAATGCATGAATGTTAAGTAAGGCCAACAATTTTAATGTATATTAAGTCCTTTAATGCATTATTTT
>OLMO02000275.1:4723852-4734293 GCA_900291935.2 Cassiopea xamachana
CTGTGTCTGTGTGTGTCTGTGTGTGTGTGTCTGTGTCTGTGTCTGTGTGTGTCTGTGTGTGTGTGTGTCTGTGTGTGTCTGTGTGTGTGTGTGTTTGGTTTGTACATTTACTTGCTCTGCCCACCAAGAAAACGCTGGTTATCCCTTTCTAGGTGAAGTAATTAACAGTATTTTGTTGTATTATGTTTGAGATAGACCTTTCTGCTCCATTCAAAGTATCTGTAGTTTCAGTTCTGGGTAGTGTCTCTTCCAATGTTTAGGTTAGAATTTTCAATGAAATATATGTCTGTATATCTGTATGTACGTGTCTATGTATGTATATTCTAAAGCTACCCAGAAGCTTCAATGCCACGAGAACATTAGCAAAATTATAAATGGATCTCATTTCCCTTTCGCTTTTGCTTCATCAATGATGAGCCTTCCAGTACAAGAATAGTACAATAGATAAGACGTTAGCGTTGGGGAAGAATCGCAACTAGATCAAAAGCAAGAGAGGTTTTGGGGAAGATTAAAGCAAGAGAGGGCTTGAAAGCCATATTTCCATTTGCCTAGCTTATAAGGATTTTGTTTTTATGTACATACTTTTATTTATTACATGGACTACATTTCTTTCTTTTTTCATTTTTAAATGTTTATTTTTTATCCAAAGGCGCTGATAGATTCTCAATCGAATCGTGGATTGCTCTCATCTATGATGTCTTGGATCTCACCCGTTTTGCCCATCACGCTATTAGAAATAAAGGTAAAGCCTGCTTATTATTATTCTCGTGGTTTTCACATGTTGGATCCTATTTGTAATTTGAGATCCGTATATATTGATAATTTATCCTTTTTATGCGTTTTTGCATTCTTATGGAGGACTTTCGATAATCAGAAACCTTCCTCTTGGATCCGGAACAAAAATCCTCCCGCTTATTAACTGTTTGAAAATATTCCCCCCGGGACATCCTTCTACCAGACCCTCCCCCATTTATCATTTTTGAGTCTCTAATTCGATCAAGTACGAAGTAAAGTGAGAAGTCGAGATTTTCATTTTCTGAAGTTAAAAATATTGTCAAACCTCATCCATAGCTATTGATAAATAGAGAAATTTTCCACCCACCTCGCTTATTCCACCCCCCCGTTAATTCCAGCCCCTCCGTATGTTGAGTTTTCAGGAAATTTCCAACCACACGTCTATTTGGAACTCAAGAGTTTTTAAAAGTATCGTTTTGAAGTTATCAAGCCTCATTGATATTTTGTTAAAATTTCTATTAGTTACACAAATATTTTCAAGATTATTTTTGTTTATTGTTGATTGATAATTTTTTACTCAGAAGCAGCCAGAGTGTGCATATTTCGCATATGTCGTTCTACTTGTGGAAAAAACCTTTGAAGAGAAACTAGGAATATGGCAAAAAATGACTTCAAAGATGGCATTGAAACAACACCTACAGGCTGATGCAGCATACAAGGTAGCCACTTCTCATATTTCAGTAATTACAGTTTTATGCACGAATAGGTTGTACTGCCTCGTGGTTAAGGAGATCTTATATCTTAGAATACCATTGAAAAGCTAATGACTAGTGAAAAAAATTGCTTAAACAGTAGACGGTTCAGGCACGGTTCAGGTGACCATATCTCAAGCATGCTCTAATGGCATGAATTGTTAGGTGCCTGAACCATTACTGTTTGCGCAAACTTTTTTTCACTAGCCTTTAGCTTTTTAGTGATATTCCAATATTCCAAACTGTCATACACAAAGATAGTACTTCAAACTTTGAGGGTCTACTAATTAAAAGTAATTCAGTGTCTATTCACCAAAGAGATTTGCAGCTGCTCCTTATTGAGATTTATAAAACCATCAACAATTTGAATCCATCTTTCATGGCACAAGTATTTTTTACCAATGTTGTGCGGTATAATCTTAGTGGCAGCATTAATCTTGTTTTTCCGAAAGCTAGGACAAACGTGTATGGCATTGATACTGTCAGGTTTGTTGGCAAAATGTTATGGCAGACTCTGCCGAAAGAAATCAGAGAGTCCCAAACATTGGTGATCTTCAAAAGAAATATTAAGACCATACCTCTTCATTGCAGCTGCAAATTATGCAAATGTTTTATTGTAAATTTAGGATTTTTATTATTTATATTTTGTTCTCGTATTTTCTTTATAGTTGGCTTTAATTAGCTCAGTGCTATTATAGTTGCTAACTTTAAATAAACTGTTTATTATTTATATTATTATTATTATTGCGTCATTGTCGTCATTCTATTCACTATAAGAGTACTGAATAATCGGGAGGGTTGGTAATAATCAGGGGGATAGAAAAGTTTTGGAAAGATAATAGGAGGGCTGGAGTAACAGGATGCGGAAAATTGGATGAGATTTAACATTGAAGGCACTGATTAGTGAAGCAAGTAGTTCAAACCAACACATCTATTCATATGCAATTTGCATGTTTAAACTTTCCCTTGCACTTTGTGTGGTTTCTATTTGGTTGCGCGCTGCAGTGAACTGACCGTCTGAGTACTGATTTCATATTCTCTAAGGTTGATAATAGTTGAGGGGGCTGAAGGAACAACGGTAGGCTGGAAAAAGTTCAAAAAATCAATAATCTAGAGGGAAAGATTATTCGGTACTCTAGAGTATGGTTTGATGTTTGAAGAGTCATAAGACACGTTTTCCAGTCTCTGAACTATATTTCATCTTTTCCTGCTTTTGAAGTTCCTCTCTATCCTCAGATTTTTTAGCTACTGCTGAGTTATTTCTCTGCATCAGATCTTTAATCATTATTACTCTAAGTATCGAAATTAGGCTTGTAAAGTACTCTTTTGGCATCGAATAGTGGGGGACCTCCGATTGCAGATTTTTGAAAAGCTCGCCACCCATTTCCATTTATTGAACACCCCCCAACTAAGCAATTTTTAAAGAAAATCCAGCCCCCTATTTTACTAACCTAAAGAGTTCAATAATTTAAAAATGATAAGTAAATGAAATGCATTGGCATTGTGAACGCAAATCAATATTAACAAGTAAGGAAATCAAAACAAACTATATACTTCATACTTATACGGTGTTAACAACTAATTGCAATAATTTTGAAATATTTGAGTCCCCTTACTGTCTATTAAACATTGACCCCCACCTTGTCTATTAAGAGCCCCTCCAATTTATGCTTTTGTAGCAAATATGCTAGCCCCCTCTTTATTATACGCCCCACTATTTGGTGCCAAGGAGTATATCATTGCCATGAACTGACCTAAAGTAAGAATAACTTTGATTTCAGTTGTATCTAATGCCACATGATTCTGTTTTCACCAGTGCTACTCAGCTCTGTTGCACTTCCATTAATATGACCTGCTTTGCATACATAGAAAGCTGCATCACGCACAAAAGCATCTTATGTGCCGCCATTCCAACACTTGAACATATACAGATGGGCTGAGCAAGGACTAGCCACTAGCGCCGGTCATCCTCTACTCCCTTTGATCTGGCAGCAGTTCTTTTTGTTGTATCTTCAAAAGCAGAATACAGCTGAAGGGTATGAATATTCATATCTGTGTATGCTTACGTATGCGTTGCTTAATTCTTATTTCTCTGATAGCAATCTCGATTGGTTTATTGAATCCGATGAAAAGTTCTATTGAGCTAAATCGTGATTAGTTTATTGAATCCTATGAAAGGTTTTCTTGATCCAAATCTCGATTTGTTTGTTGAATCCTATGAAAGGTGTTATTTATCTAAATCATGATTGGTTTAATAAAACCTATGAAAGATATGCACATACTTAGGGGCCAGTCATTTATAACTTTGGGCGACGGGGCGTGTTTGAATTTAGAAGCTGTTGGACAGTTTTTACCCCTTCTATTTTGTCGAAAAGTGTGCATGCCCCATTGAGAAATAAGTACCAGATTTCATTCCAAAATGCTCGAAAATTTTCCACAAAGTTTCATACCCCTATTGTCCTTGGAAAAGTTTTCACACCCTCTTCATATTTTTAAATAATTTTGGTTTTAAAATAATTTTGATTTTTTCAAGTGCCAGCTACACTAATTTGCTCGGATTGTTTGGAGAGTAGTAGCTACATTCTGTGTTTTTTTTCGATTATAAGCTGCCCCCAACAGTAGGCTGCACCCACAAAACCATACAGAGATACTTGGGTAGAGCCCTTGTAAAGCAGATGAGTCAATTTGAAGCACGCAAGTACCTGGATTTGACACATCCGATATTTCAAATGCATTTTTACTTAAACTAAGGCGTCAGAAAATGCAGCCTTTAATTATAAACCACTAAAGCTTATCTAGAAATAGTTATATTCAAATATGGTATATTCCAGAAATTCGACCGAGAATTTCCCAAGCATGTTAACAGCCATGTCTGTTGAGCTGCGATCAGATAATGTCTGTGAGAAAATAGATGTGTGCTGAAGTACTATTGGGTTGGATGGAGTGATGTCCAATAGATTCTTGGCTGTTGTGACTTGCCTGTGGTGAGCTCAATATTATCTCAACTATCATTCATTCGTTTCTCCACTTTTGTTTGCTTCTTTGTTAGGCTACCAAGTCGCGTCGGTGTTGGATATCGTTTCCTTGATCCAACCGTTCAAGCTGGCTTAGCAAAGAAAATTCGTAGTCACTTAAGTTCTGCAGCATCGTACCATAAGCAGAAGAGTTTGGCAAAAGAGAACGACGGGGGTAATGATGCACTGTCATCCCCTTCAAACATGAAATCACACATCCATGATGAAACCGTTCATATCACCCTCACCAAGTAAGTTAATTTACTAATTATAGCATCAATTGTTACATTATTACATTATTTTATTATTTCGTTCACTGTTTAGCTGTTAATACGCAGGTATTTTGTATGTTATATTTCCAAACATTGCCTTTTGGCGTACTTTTTACGGGGATCTTACCAGATTCTATTAGAATCTTAAGGGCTTTATACATATCCTATAGTTTTCGGACACCATAATTTCAGGCAGTAAAGCTTTGCTCGAAATTTTAGCCATCCAAAAATTTTGGTACTTAATGTAGTAAGATATAGCTGTAAAGAAACGTTATTATCAATGTACTCTAATTTCTTTATTTTTATCATCAATTTATCAGTAATATCAAAGCGAGAAAATTTATCAAATTGTATTTCGGTAGTTTTTTACCTTGTGAAATTCTTTTAAAGCCATAATTTGTAACAAACATAAATACTTAAAAACAATGAGGTTAAGTTTTTAAGTGTTTATGTTTGTTAAAAATTACTGTTTTAATAAAATTTCCTAAGGAATGAAACTACCGAAGTACAATTTGAGTCACAACACACGGGATTTGGTCAATACTTAAGCAAGAAGCACCAGTGATTGAAAATAAGAAAATTTATCTTTTATTTTTATGGAAATTAGATTTTGATTATATTAAAGTTTCTTTTCCGGAGCAAGCTTTTGTTTGGATTTCATCTTCTTGATTAGATAAGCCTGGTTTGCTTTAATCAATTAATTTTGTTGCAATTTGTTAGTGTGGCATTAAAACATTTGAAGGAAATATCCCGTAATGAAATCTTTCCATAGTTATGAGCTTTTCAGTCTTTGTCATCCAACTCTCAAACCCCCTGGTTTATTGTTTTTCAGTTTGTATCAAGCGATGGCACTTTGGATTGAGGAATCTCGTCTCCATGATCCTAATCTCTTTTTGGATGCCTTGCCGGACGTTTATAAATCTGGTGACCTTACAAAAATCTTCCAAGGTGACAAGGTTGGTAAATTTTATTTTAGTTCCCCTTGAAGAACTGTTTATTATTTTTTTCTCTAAGTTACACTGCCCTTCAATCTGTAACGTTTCTTGGGTTCTTTCATATGGATGAATATAGAGGCATTGGTGGGGCAAGGCCCGAGGGCCTAGCCCCTGAGGAAATACAACAAACTGATCTGACTAGTATCTATTCCTTCAATCGACGAACTCCCTGATTACAATACGCTACTTCTTTTATTAACCAATGACACTAACACAGCAATCTTGATGACTAACTGACAGTACACACAATACAAACTCAACTATCACTGTGACGATACACCCAACTGACACTGAGAGTTACAATCTCAATTCGACGCACATTTCCACACTATTCTCGTTACAAATCTATTTCACTCCTACATAGCACACCATAAGGAAAAGAATTCTATTTTTGAAATTATTCGACTATCCATTTGCAACAACATTCTCATGTTTGAGGCAATGATGTCGTCATATGAATGTAGCAGGGGAAGCTGTTTTGTAGGAACTCTTGAATCACGCCTTTACCAAAACCATTTTTTGCATTTTTGACAATAACATGCTTGTAATTGCTGTGTATGTGACATTATTAAATCATACATTTGTAACCTATGGCCCGCGGGCCAATTCCGACCCGTGGAAGAGTTTTAATTCGGCCCGCAAACAATCATTTTTTGAAAGTTCGTGCGTCGCGGGCATACTGTGCGCCATATTAAGGATGTCCTCTTTTATGAAATGTAAGACTCAAATATTGCATTAAAATAAGATTTTTAGGCCATACCTTCAGTAAACTTTAGTTTTGAAAAAGTTATAATATCTATATTGAAACTTGTTTTGTTTTTATCATAAACTATTCTATTAAAAATAAAAAATATTGAATAATAACATGTTATTAAAGATCAGTAGAATTTCATTCTGAAGCTTTTGGCATATACATGTATAGATATGCGTACGCATGATGTTTTATTGCTTCCTTCTGTTCATGGCCCAAGGCCTTTGATGAAAACAAAATTTGGCCCATTTGAGAAAAAAGATTGGTCATGCATGTTTTAAATGAAGGAAAAGACATTGGCAGGTTGAGATAACACTTCAATTGTAACTAAATGTGTGCTAGCCGTTTCTCATCATTGCCATAAATTTTGAACTAGACAGCCAAGTGTTATGTTTATGCTACAAAGAAGTTTGTTATATGTAGCAATAGAATGAACGTAGATTGTAAGTAATTGTTGTCGACATTTAGGAACCGTGGCTGCAATATGTAGATAAAAGCTGTATCGAAAGAGAAATTGAATCTTTGGGATCATTATGGACTATGACGCTTAATAAATCATGGAGAAGCAAGGTGGTATCTAGAGAGGACAGTCAGCACACAAGACTAGTTGGTACGTGTGTGTGTTTAATTATTTTAATTCGACTTGTAAAAGATATCATAGTTAATAATGTACATATACATATATACAAGTTTAGCTAATCAAAATCGAATATCGAAAAGTACAAAAAAGCTAAGATGTCTATAAATTAAATTTCAAACACGAAACAGGCGCTATGTTTTTACTTTTAGCATTATTTTGCATAGGCAGACACTTTCAAGCACTGCATTTGCAAGGTCCATCCCAATTTTTTATTAGTCTCTTAAAAACTTTTAAATTGTCTGCTGATTTCAGCTCATTTGGTAGATTATTCCAAATTTGTGGCCCAGTAGACATCAGACTAGTAGACCCAACAGTTACTTGATTTGGTATTATATGGGCTAAGTAGTTTACATTTCGCAAAGAATACACGTTTTTTTTTTATAAGAAAATCACTATTTTGCCTGAGCCTCAATTTTCTTAACTTTTCCCGAAATTGAGCCTCAGATTTTCTTAAATTTTTCTTAACTTTTTCTGAAATAAACTGGCTAGAGTGGTTTGCACTTTCGTTAATACTATTGTATACTTGAACTTGGATTCCATCTTTAACATTTTGAATACAATAACGACGAAATTACCGATTTTTGGCCTATAAAAAAACTGAATTTTGGAATTTGAGCCTCGTGATTTTCTTACGATTTTCTTAAGATTTTGACGATTTGAGCCTCATTTTCTTATAAACTTTTTTCTTATAAAAAAAAAAACGTGTATTGTCATTAATTTTCTTCAACTATCATCAATTTTCTTAAATCATCCCAAATCTCCTTCAATCATTGCCAATCTTCATCAATCATCATCAATCATCAAAAATCTACTTCAATCATCACCATGCTTCTTCAGTCATCATAAATCATAATAGATCTTCTTCAATCATCACCATTCTCCTTCAATCAATTATCGATTATCATCTGTCCTCATAAATCTTCTTCAATCATTGCCATTTTCCTTCAATCATCACCAATCTTCTTCAATCATCATTCTTCTTCAATCATCATCATCAATCAGTTTTGAAAGCTACAAATTTTTATGATTAGGTGTGTTTAAAGAAACGACAGTACTAGAAAGCTAATGTCATTAATCAATTTTTAACTTTCAGCTTCCCAGCAAGTACTGAGAAGATTGAAAAAGGAGTCCAAGCCAAAGTCCCCGCAACCAGTCGAAATCAGTGATTCTCCGATTCCTGAAGTGTCTATGCAGTTGCTACTTAGTCGACCACGTCTGATCCAAGACTTGAACGACGATTTGGAGAGAATGCTTCGCTTTGCAAAGACGTCGTGCATGAACTTTGATGAGCATGTTGCCTTAGACGGAGAATATATGGAAATTCTTCCAGACCTGTACACAAACATACTGAAACACATCGTCAAACAGATCCCTTGCAATCGAGGAAAGCAACCATGTACTGGACCAGCTAAGATTATTTTTAGGGTGAGCGTTAGCTATTATCTTTTTTGTTGTGTTATTGTAGTTCCTTGATTATCAAGGGAGCTGTTAACATGCGTAGCGCCTAAGTTGATTAGCATTTAACCATAAAAGTACTATACTACGGACTAAAAGGCACCACAGCACAGATTATGACACATATAAACCATTCCACAAATCAGAAATAAACAAAGTCAAACTTGGGGACGAGTCATTATTCATAAAGGGGGTAGTACCCAAAAGAAATGGATTACACAATTTGTCCTACCCATTTTTCTGCAATCTTCAAAATTCAATACCCAACCAGTTAAAGGTTAGAAATTTAGCTTACCCAGCCCTCTGAGAAATATTTGAATAATCATCATGGCTTCAAGGAAGAACAGGCTGACAAAAGAAATGTTTTTGGCCAGGATTGTATATTTTAAGGCAATATTTGACATTCTTTCCCACTCCTTTGCCTTGTCTAGTGTCTTATTACCCAACCTTCACCCACCTAAAAATTTCTTTACCCAACCATTTTATCTTCATTCCCAACCCCAGTTATAAATAATGAACGGTCTATTAAATGAAATATACAAATACTTTTTGATTTTGTGGCAAACAAATTGCTTGCCACTTGGAGAGCTTTCACGTACCACATGTTAGGAAGCCTTGGTTTTGGAGGACCGATCTGGACCATGATGAGGACGTAGGAAGACTCTATATTTAGAGCTTGCAGACTTTCTGCTTTGATACACAAAGAGGTTTGTGAAGGTTTACTACTGTACTTTTAGAAGTATGCTCCGAATAAAATGACTGCAGAACTGGAGGACCACAGCCAAATCAATAAGCATATCTCACCTTCATCTTTATCTCACCATTATCTTTATCTCACCTTTATCCCACCTTTATCAACAAGCTCACCTTTATCATATTCATGGATTCATTTTAGAAGACCATAGACGTACAATAATCGTAGCTCGCCCAATCGCTCCATGTTTCTTAGGAGCATCAGAAAGGTTATGATCTCTGTAGATTTTAAGATCGCGGCTAGTCCCAGTACAAAAGCCCAATTTGCATTGCCTATTAGTTTTCAATAAATTACTCTTGTTACTAATGATTACCATGTTCTGCCTTTGGAGTCCTCTTCTTGTAGAATTTGCATATCAGTGGAATATCCTCTGTAGTTGACTGTTTAGCAATCTGTTTGTTCTTCTGTTTATAGTATAAAGAAAAAGAAGTAAAGGAGAGGAATTTGCGAAGGCTCGAAGAGAATCGCAGTGCTTGGGAGAGTAATGTTACATCATTTGTTCAGCCACTACCCCATAATCTCTGTATTGGCGCAGTATACGTGGAGTCTGTGATATCAACATTGATGAAAAGTGTACAATATGCAAACCCTGCTCAAAAGATTGACTTAGAGAATGCTGGCGTTCGGCTGTTTTATCTTTTTGCTGAATTAATTAACGGAGACGTGAAAAGAAATTCCCCCGCGATTCAATTCTTCTCCTCTGGAACGGAAGTATTAGGAAAGGTAAGCTTACCAGCTAAAATTCTAAATTGAGATAGAATCACGACTACCTAATGTCAACACACTACCGCATTAAGCGTACCCTTTTTTATATTACGCGTTTTTATATAGGAAATCTGCTTTTTGGCATGATCCTCAATTTTCTTCTCCCTAAATTGAAGCTGAGATGTTCTTAATATTTTCGTAACATGAGCACGAAAATGCGGCAATACTTTTAGACGTACCTAAAAGCGGACTAAAAAAGCTTTCAAAATGTTGCCGCTTTTTCGTGCTCTTGTTAGGTTCTAATCTTCTTCTGGAGTAACTGCCTAAAACGGACTATCCAGTCTTTCTTATTCTTGCATTTTCGAATT
>OLMO02000275.1:4734417-4746897 GCA_900291935.2 Cassiopea xamachana
AGGTTTTCTTAAGATTTTTGTGAGATTTTCATGAGGTTTTCTTAAGATTTCCTTGAGATTTTCATGAGGTTTTCTTAAGATTTTCTTGAGATTTTCATGAGGTTTTCTTAAGATTTTCTTGACATTTTAGCCTTTTGAGCCTCATTTTCTTATAAACTTTTTTCTTTTATAAAAATACATCTATCAGACTGCTATGATTTAAGTTTCAGTTCCTCGTCAGCTATTTCACATTGATTTAGTAATACTTCATAAAGTCAAAAGAGCAATAGTTCTTCCAAGTTTTATGTAATATTCCTATAACTGTCTGCTATTCCCTATCCTCTTCCTTCCACTTTAATTTAACTGCTTAAACTTTCCTATTTTGCAAATACACCATGTACTTCCATTTTTTCATGTACTTTTTATCATGCAGACTGTAGACTATTTCCATACTTTTATTTCAGGAACTGATTGCTAATAATGAAGCTGAGCAGGAGCGCTTAGTGAAGACGATTTTAGCAGAAGAGGCTTCAGTTGGCTTCCTTGCACCACATTTCAATCCGTCTCCAAAATTTCGGTCGTTTTTGCATCTTTACTCGACAACAACCTCCTTGTTTTCGGAAACCAGGCTAACTGCGCTCTTTGTGCTTGTTTCAAAGTTCGATCTGCGTACGTGGCTCGGCTTAGGCCCGTCAGTATCTGAGACTACGTTTATGGTGCGCACAATTATCACAGTGATGGAGAAGTTTGGTAAGGAACCATCAGAAGATGTGGGCATGCTGTTTGGACTGTTCCGTTCTCACTTAGAACTAATTCTGCGTTATCGATTCCCGCAACAGTTTAATCAAGTTCTTGCGCTATTATTCGAAACATGCCAAAAAGGAACACTTCCATTTGTGTGCCTTCAGGATTTTCTGGTTATAATTGGCTGCAAAAACAACGAAGAGAATAGATCCCAAGCTTCCGCTCCTTGCCAGGTAGATGCCAATGAAGCCTATCAAGCCATCACATGGCTTTCTGCATTTTTCTCAGAGCTTCACAAGACGTTTTACTATAGCAATTCAAAACTTTACACAGCGTGGAAAGTCTACCTTCCCTACATTGCTAGCTTGCTGCCTTTCTTGTTTGCCAAACTACTGGATCCTTATTCTACCGATGAAATCAGCTCAACAGAGAAAGACAGGTAATTTTCATGGTTATGTTTCTTATTGCTCACCTTCAGTTTAATAATAGCAGTGCCTTCGCGAAGCTAGAATCTGTGAAGGGGGTGTAGAATAGAAATATGCCGACAGACAAAATTTTTCCAGGGGATGTGACAACCCCCTTCTGACTGCAATGAGTGTTTGTGCATCATGGTATGTGTTTGGGTGTGTATGGAAATCATTTACTTTGTGTATTTGTCTGCAAGGATGGCGCCACCTGGGAACTTTAAGGCTGTAGCCCCTCACGATTTTACCGAGCCCCACTGTAAACTCCTAGACTTATGCGCTGTCGGCTCTGTCATAGCCTCTGCGACTTTTTTTCTAGTTTTTTAGCCAATACGATAGGTACTGTCCGTTAAAATTCTTTGGCTTCGCTCACTGTCAGCACTTTAGAAGCACTAGCCCCCCCCCACCCATCAGCATTTCTTCTCTGGCACCACCACTGTTTTGATGTGCTCTTTTTTCTGAAACAACCTTTTTCATTCCAGCCCTTTTTTTCTTCTAGGTTTATTAGCAAAACCTGGAATGATGTTTTCACCATTTATCGTCCTTGGATTGTTCCTCATCAAGCAGATGGCTCTTGGCCTGCTTTCTACGTTGAAGATTCACTCCTATTGATCCAATCTTTTACAGAAAGTGCTCGATTAATCTCGGATCTCTGTATTTATAGCAATATATTCAGTTTCGGTTTGAACATGGTATGGACATTTTACTGCTCAGAAGTTGCATGTTGTTTACGTCAAGAGAATGCACTTGAGATTTACCACGGTTTGCTGATGACGTTACCGTGGGCATCATTCAGTCCATCGCTGCAAGATCTCAATCGAATGCTGGAGGTGCGTTGTTATTTTAGTATTTTCGTGAGGTTGAAGTGTATCTTGCCCCATACCTTTTGTTTACTACGAAGTGGAAATTTTGAAATTTTGTCATCCCAATCCCAATTGAGCTATAATTGCATGGCGTTTTGTATTGTTTTTATTTCTTTAGACATTCGACTTTCGTTTATATTTTTTAAGAGCTTTTCATTCGCAAAGTAAGGTGCAACGTCGCAAGGAGCTAAATTTGTCTTCATTTTATGCAAATTATGCGTAAACTATGCCTGGCTTGTTGGAGCAAAGTACCTTATCACACGCGTTCATACACACAAGCGTTCATACACACAAGCGTTCATACACGCTTGTAAACACACACACAGACACTAGCAAAAATCTTCTTGTAAGGTTTACCTCTTCTATTGCTGTTAGAATGCGTTTCAACTGCACTTTTTCATCTAATTCTTACTCTATTAGCTACAAATTGCCTTCTTCTAATTAATTTTTTTATTACTTTCCTCAGCTATACGTCACGAATTCGCCAGCATTCCATTTTCTTGGTACAATTGTATGCACTTTGGCCTGGCCATCGATTTTGTCACAGCAGAGAAGTTATGGTTCTAGCGCTCATATAACAGAGTACTTGATTGGTATATTGCGAATCACTGTAATGCTATCCATTAATGCACCATTTCTGGCCAAGACGTTTTCGCAGTTTGAGCAGCTTATAAAATCTGAGTTGTCATTCCCTTGGTACATTGTCGATGCACAGAATACCACGTCTGTGTGCTACTGGTTCGCAGAGAATTGCGATCCAGTGTTTTTATTTGAAGATAACAACCATTCAACTACAGTTATGAATTTACTGAAAACAGTGTGCTGTATGGCAGGGGGAAGCAAAGAGGCCCAGCCTACAGCTGAAAATCTAAATGAAGTATTTTCAAAACAGAACATGTATGTGGGAATGCTGAATACAATCATTACACGAGCTGCCTCCAAGCATAAAATCTCCACGAAGAAGCTTGATGAGGTCGTGTCAAAGCTTCTTGTTGACATCGAGCAAATTACTAGGACATCATCCAATCAAGAATCTATCGAGCTCTACAGCTCGGTTTTGATGTTGTTAAACTCGGTAACAGAGGGGCCAGTGTTGCAATGTATTGAATACCGGATACAGAGATTCTTCTCGGAAACGAACGATGTATCGGCAGTGTTGACCATTCTTTCGGCTGCAGGCCGGGTTTTAGCTGGCTTAGATCAACTGCTAACGTTATCTGAGGCTGCTATAGAGTGCTTTTTTAATCGCATACCAGATATCGACTTTAATGAATCATGGACCAGAATTCTAGAAGTGTTCCTTGTACCAGAGTTGAATCAAGATCAATTTGTTCGCAAAGCTCAATCACGGTGTTGCTTCCTAACCCTTTACGCCTACAACCTGCACCGAATATCACTCTGCAGGGATGATATGGAGAAATTTTCTATCTTAAAGGAAACGTTTCTTTGGTGTACGCAAGGGGTGACTTCACCGACATTGTGTGAAAAGTACCTTATGATATGGTGGCAGATACTGCAATTTGTCAGGCGGCAAATTTTTGCGTCTAAGTCAGCTTCAAATGCCAATCTAGTGCGACCATATTTAAGTAAGTTTGCTAGTTATTGTCAGCAGATCGGTGAAGATAAAACATACTCGGGCATTCTTGGTGCAATTGGAGTTGGAAAGAAAAGCCAATATCCATTACAGTAAGTTCTTTCTATGATTTCTTTCTACACTTAAATTTTTCTTTTGTATAAGAAACAAACTCTCCGGCTTCAGCCTGGATGTTTCTTAGTATTTCGTCAAATCCAGCCTTAAATGTTCCTTAACTGTTTCTTAAATTTAAAGACTTCCAATGACAATAACAGCCCAGATTAGGCATTTGTGATCCAAGAAATAGGATCACAATAGGCTCAGGTTTTGTGAGGCATGTAATGGATGTTCATTCTATTATCTTACTGGTTTGATCAAAAAGTTACCAGTAAAAACAGTTTTTGCAAGTTATTATATGAAACTCAGCCTGCATATGTTTCTTAAATGTTTCTTACATTTTGCCTAATTTCAGCCTCATGTTTCTTATTAAAAAATGTGTAATCAGGAGACTGAAAACTTGTTCAATATTGCCCTGGCAGCTGTATTGTAAAATATAACTGTGTATGCCATCATAAATTATTAGTTACAAATTGTTATATATCATTCGTCACATATTGTCATGCATCATCACACATTGTCATAGATCATCATACATTTCATAGATCATCGTACATTGTCACGTACATTGTCATACATCAGAATACATTGCCATACATCAGCATACATTTTCGTAGATCATCATACATTGTCATACATCAGCACACATTGTCATAGATCATCAGACATTGTCATAGATCATCATACATTGTCATACATCAGCATACATTGTCATGCATCATCATACATTATCATAAATTGTCATAATTTTCATTCATAAATGTTTGACCGTGTAGATTACTTCATCATGCAGTCTAGAAAATTGTCGAACATTTTGGGTGACGTTCGAGAATTTTGCAACATGCAGCAAAAATCTGATGATGTTGACTATGCTCTATTCATTGACCAATCAAGTTTACTGAATTGGCGCTTGCGCAGCATGCTGGTCGGTACTCACAATAGAAATGTTTGAAGGTATTTGACGGCGTTAATGTTTTGTGCTCCTTGAAGATCGTCAGTCACAGGTTTGGTGATATTTTGTGTGACGTTCTATCGCGTAAACGGACCTTCAGCATCATACATCATACATCATAATGCATTGTTTTATCAAATTTTCAGACTATTTCTTTTAAGAGAATAAATCCTAAAAATGAATTTTATGACGTCATGACTTGCTACCTAAGATACTTCTATTGTTTCTTCTTATAGCTTTCGACTCATTGCACGCTCTCTGCATGCGTTTATAGCTGCGCAGTTACCAAACGCGTCAACAAAGTTGCGGAGCCATCCTGATGCTCCAGGAGGCGTTAAAGCCAAAAAGAGCGAAGCACCGAACCAAGAAGCACAGGCTGCTTTGCAGGAGCTGTCAAATCTAAAGAAAAATAAGCATTACTCTCAACTAAAGGATGATATCACGTGGATTTGCGATTTCATCTCTAACCCAAAGAAATGCATACTAGATGGGCCTGAACTCCTTGCATATTTATGTAAGCAGTATTACTTCAAAGTGAGTTACATAGCAGCTACAATTCGCCTTGAAAGAACATGATTGATTGGAAAGACCGTTCCTGTTTTCGCCAATATTATCGTAGATGCTCTTCAATGCTTTCATGAACAAGGGTATGGCTTAATCTTGTTTAATGGTAAATTAATTGTTATAACACTAAGTGCGTAACTTCCGCAGTTGTTTTCAATGTGATTGTTATTATTATATCCTTAAATTTATGTAGTTTTTATTTAAATTATATCTTTACCTGGCTGGCCTAGTTAATTTTTTTCACTTCATTCGTTCGTTTAAGGAGGGTTGCCTGTCAACGACAGTGTTTTTTGTCCAAAGTGCCATATATTAGAAAGTTACAATATCATTTAAGATGCAAATAGTACACCTTTGATAGAAAACAAGCGTTAGAACATATTTGCAACCACTTTTGTTTAAACTGAAGAATATTTACCTGAAAAGACAGAAGAAGGAAGCAACCTCAATATAGCAGTCTTAGAGACGGACAGAGATTTTCATGAAGTATATAAAATCTCATAAAGACTGTGTTCGTTTAATCAGGGACTTGCGGACCCGCAATATCTTTGGTTGCTTTCATAGTTCCTATTTGCACAAAACATTTTTTGTCTGGGAAGATAAGAGGAACTTGAAGAATGCTGTAATGGAAGAAGAGCTCACAGAACAGCAATGTTAAGACCGTAGTTGCGTAGGGCTTGTTGAGCTTATTATTGCGATTTAGAATTGAAGTTAATACCTATTATACGAGAGGTAGAAAGCTATAGCCAAGAGTTACGTATAGATGGTATTGAGTAAGGTCTTCCACGGTTGCTGCTCTTTGTTCTGCATATTGAATAAAAGCTGTGCGATCCCTGTATGGTAGCAACAATATCGTACTATATGAACCACTTTAAAATGTATTACAATATCCACAATCGTGATCCTTCTGGGTCAATGTACACTCCCAAGTAAAGGTTCTAAGTGATAAGAAATTTGGCGCCAATTATAGTAGAAGGTCCTGCAAAAAAATGTGTTAAAGCGCCCTTACCATTATTGATTGTTGTCATAGATTTCTATTTCTCTTTAGTGAGATATCGCAGCTTATTTTGCTTAAGTTATTTTGTATGCCAATTAGAAATAGCTTTGTGATTAATGTTGTCCATGATATATCATTTATTCATCCTCTTTTAAATTACCTATACGGTTTCCCCTATTTGTTGTTAGAATCGAAATATGTTAATTTTCTTCACGTTCCAGATCACATTTTCAATATTCCTATTCATGTTCCAGATCATATTCATGTTCCAGATCATATTTACAATATTCCTACTTTCTTGTGCCTGTTTAGGATGCTATGCAAGAGCTTCACCGTACCAGCAATATTCTGGCACGATATAAGTTCGATACTTGGCACGACGATTAATTCAAATATCGTACCAAGTTTGCTGTGCCCTTTATTTTCCTGGTCTCAATTACACTTTCTATCTGTAGGCATCAGAATATCCTTCTATTTCAGAGGAACTTCAAATCGAATTTTGACACCTCAAATAAATATATATTTGGTAGCATAGACTATTTTTCAGAGGTATTAAGACGCTATCCTTTTTTACATTCCCAATATTTTAAAACATTACTGTAAATTAGAGTGCAATAGAGTCTTCGTTATGTGTAGCGTGTATATTGATTCATAGAATTCCTTGCTAAATTTAAAATTTCAGTTGAATTTGTTATACATCATCGTTGTTACTGTTTGCAACTATTTCATATGTGAAGGCTGTTATCTTGAATTTTCAAAGGGTGGTCACATCTAGTTGTTTGCGTTCAGTCAGCTTTTGAATCACAATCTTCATTACTTTCCAAGACATCTCTACCTAGATTTGTCATTTCTGCAGCTGCCATAGAGAATGCAGACTCCAGTGTTTCATGGTTTCTCATAAACAATGGCTGGATAACACTGAAATATACATAGTGGTTGCCGTTCAAGGCACAAGGTGCCATGCACCATACGACGAAGATTGTGCGCACAAGGTAATAGGCCGGAATCAGAATCAGAAGTCGTGCAGCAATAAATTCTATAAGTAGCAATGAGCTATACACAATCCAGTATCTATGCCAAAATTCTCTATCTTCTGTTCTCTCCGATACTTGCGCACGCACAGAGCAGTACAGAGGGTAAACAAGGCCTATTGCGTCACTGACAGTAGATGCAAAATTGGCAACAGTGGTGTACAGAATAATGAATGCAATTAGGCCAAGGGCAGCATTCTCTTTCTTGATTCCAGTTAGTGTCTCAACACGCGTCAGTTTCTCTGTAACTGATGGATACGCCTGAAAGAGATTGCGATCCATCATTTGCCAGAACTGGGTCCATTGCAGTCTTAAGAGTTTTATCATTTTCTGGTAGCTCTTGCAATATTTTGTGGCTGGCCACGTGCCTTATTAGCCAAACTGGCTGAGCTGCGACTGATTCTCATTGCTGATGCGTCTTACAGTGTGCAACATGTGACGTCAGATCAAGCATAGTGTAACGTTTTATTCATAACACCACACTTGCCTTTATAACAGATCTTCATATGATGAATGGGTTCAGTGGTATACCGAAAGACTTTTGGGCGGGGGGTAGGGGTTTAGCAACAGAAATTTTCAACGAGCGAAGATTGCAAAGCAAGTTTTACCGACAAGCTATAGAATTACCGATGGTTTTGGCAATAGTAGACGATCAGCAAGTAATTTTGAAGTTATAAGACTTTTAAAAGAGATAGACAGAGACACTCTAGCATTTAGAGGGCCAGCGTTGTGGAACGCATTACCTGATGGTGTTAAGTTGTCAGCAAGTAAGGGAATATTTAAGAACAATATAAAGAATGGAAGGACAATAAACGATATATCATTTAATAAGGGAAAGTTTTTAATACAACCAAGAGGAAAGACTATATATATTATTAGTAGGATATTTCTTTTATGAACCTTTTAAAAACATTTGGATTTTAGATATTATATATCAATTGTATTAAGTTTAGTTAGATGGCAGGCCCACATCAGTGTTTAGCTGCCCATTTCTGGCCTGCCTAAACATAAAAATGTATGTATATATGTATGTAAATTACCGTTGGTTTTGGCAATAGTGGGGGGGTGTGACACCCCCACGCATACTTCAGCATGCCCCTGCATAAGTTAGCATCTATTAAGGGCCATTTTTTTGAAATAACTTTACCAGTCTGCCCCAGCCGAGTACCAGCTTTGAGGGTGCATTATTTTCAGCCTACTACTAAGCTCTCTCTATCGTTTAGTTTTTTCTTTGTATAGAACACCTTAATAAAATTTTCCTTACAAGTGTATGTTGAAGTGAGCAACGTATTTAGAAACTAACTAAACTATAGCTAATTTAAGCGTAGTTTACAAAATTTACATACGTTCATAACTTGCGGCAGGGGACCTTTTGAAAAAAGTAACTTGTTTGCAGCCAAGTTCGTTCTTCATGCTTCTTTACCCCCATAAGAATTAAAATACACAAAAGCTAGTTCTAGCCAATTTGCTTGAGTAATTTGCAATATGCCAAAACAAACTACGCCAAATCACATATCTGTGACAGGCTTTTAGCCTGTAGTACAGTATATAATGTTAACATTAGTAAATGCTTTAAAACTAACTGTTTTACTGGGGTGTTAACTGTCGAAGAAAGTCAAACGCCAGTTCTTGTCCAGTAGTTGTGTCTGACGCTGCACAGCGCTCCTCCGCAGTCACCTGAAAGCAGCCATTTTCTAATTTCGACTAAACAGCATCCGTCAAAAAAGATAGAAACGCCGGTTTGAATACATAGAATGGTGAGCTTAGATAGAATTTTCAGAAAAAAATAGGTTTTTCTAATGTTGATTTCTATCTATACTATTTTGTGAAGCCTGGGAACTTGAATAGTACCTTATATAGCATACGCTGTTATTCATGGCCTAAACCACGACGTTCTAAGAAAGCCTTTTTGTTACTTAAAAAGTTGCCGAAGCTAATATAAATTGCTCTGACTTTTAATTTTTGGTATCATATCAGTACTTCATTTTTGTTATCCTTTTTGTTGCCTTTAGCAGTTTAGGTGATAACCACAAGTTTATTACTGAAGAGTATACTGGTGCTAGTGCCAGTTTTATCAATGCATGTATGATATGTTGAATAGTTATTGTTATTGGACATTTTGTAAATTTTTGAACTTTACTGCATATACCTTAGGAAGAAGGTAAATCTACTTAACTGATTGGATTGTTAGTTTAGTATTTATGTTCTTTGAAATTCAAGAAAGTAGTTCTTCATAAGGAAACTTCCAAAAAGTAGTAAATCATTTCATATATGGATTTCAAGGCTAGTTCTAAACTATTTATAACTAGCTTTAAACTCCATTTATGAAATGACTTATTATTTTAATGACTGGTAAGCTTCCCTCTGAAAATTACTGTCTTGGTATTTTTTATATGTATCATTATATGCACATATTTATCATGAAGGGTCAAAACCAATCAGGAGGAACAGGAGGTAGAGGAGATGGTAAAAAAGATGATAAGGTAGCACAGATTGTTATACAATATTATTTATCTTTCTTATGAATCATGTACTGTCAACGAATTCAAAGACAGATTCTAGTCAGTGACAGATGTTGGAAAGTATTAGGGAGGAGGACAAAATCCTTGATTGTTGTCAATTATTGCTGCATCTGAGCCATTTTTCATATAGCTTTGTGAAAATTCTTCAAATCTGAACTTATTTGGAGCCAAGTGCCCCCCTCTCATCTTCCACCCAAAATATCTGCAACTGATTCTAGTTCAGAATTAGGTATCAGAGACATACAAAAATTATTGAATTTGGTTTGCTTGTCTCTTCCTCATAATTTTTTTTCATGTACAATTTGCCTTCTATGTTGCTTGAAAGTTATAGAGGGATTGAAAGTTAGTTAATATTCCACTAAGTAATTGCCACCATCAAATTGCTTTTCTTTCTTTGCTTGAATTTTTGATCTTATCATTAGTAAATCTCATCTTTTTTGCTAGAATGCCTTGTAGAGTTAGGAAATAAGAGAAATACTACTTCTCAAGTGCTTTCATCATTTTGCTAATGGNGAGGTCATTGATATACATTATTTTTAGGAGAAAAAGAGAAAGTATGAGCCACCAGTGCCAACAAGGATAGGAAAAAGAACTAAAAGAGGCAAAGGACCAGACACAGCCAATAAACTCCCACAAGGTTAGGTTTCAGTGAACTTGTTGGAATAAATGCTAAATATAATAGTATAGCGAAACACATGTAAGTGTGTTAAATATTTTAGAATTGTTACAAGCAGTAGGATAGCAGCTAGGAATTGTAGATAGATATTCCCTCCTATAACAGTCTGTCAAAAGCTTGAGGCTTGTGCTACTTTGTCAGAGTTATCTATCTCCACCAAATAGGAGCAAATTCAGCCAGATTAAACATTTTTGAGAGATTTCAATTATTAGAGATTTTTTGGAAATTTTTACTTTTGGGTCACCCAAAGAAAAGCTACCTCTAACTACATCCTGCCTGTACTCCTCTTCTCACTGCAGTGATCCATGTCATTCCATTTTAGTCACTCCAAGTAGAAACTGTCGCCTAAAGCTTTTAAAGTTGGAGAGAATTAAAGATTACCTCCTAATGGAGGAAGAGTTTATTCAAAATCAGGAGCGTTTGAAGCCACAGGAAGAGAAGCAAGAGGTTTGATGCCATTTTTGATCTACATGAAAACCAAAGGACTTTTATTAAAGATATGTTTTTTTGATGTTTTGTTAATGCTATTCACCTTGCATAACTGCTTATTCAGATTAGAATTTAAATAACCAAAACTCAAGCACATTATAAGCATTATCCCCTTACCCCACCTCCTCAGCACATCTCTGCTCTGATATATGCCATTATGATAGTTGTATAGATAGTACTATCCTCCAAGGGCATGGCCAGTGCTGAAAAGTGGGGGGCATAAATGAGAAATTCTTGGCCATGCCCTCTACTTCTCTGAAGATTTCCTACTACCCCCTCCACACCCCTATTTTCTCATCAATTTTAAGGAAATCTCAAGCACCATCTTGGCAAAGTGGGGAATAATTGCCTCCCCATACTCCCATGGCCATGCCACTGCTATCCTCTCTCCTGATAGTAGTCACTTCTGTCATTGATATTGATCTGGCTTGCTGAATAATTTTCTTTTGATGAAAATTGCACCATACTCCTTTTCTGAGGGGAAGGTCTCATTTACTTATGTTCTCTCCAGCTTAAGGTCATTTTCCACTTACAGAAAATTTTCTGAGGACAGGAACAGAGGGAAAGAGAAAAGCTCATGAATCAGAAAAATTTTCTGTTGTGAGGACAGTTGAACCAAGCTCAACCTTTTCTGCCCTTTCTACACAGAAAAGACATCATATGATTTGAGCAGGCAGGCAGGCAGTGCATAATGTGTGCATGTAAACAACATTGCATGGCTACTTGTTGAAGATGGGCAGATATTCTGCTACCAGGGATTCCCAGATAACATTTGAAGTTTCATAAATTACCCATGAAAGACTAATACAAAAGCTTGCTATAATTGTTGTTTAGGCATCACCCCTAAAAATATCTATGAAGGTAACACTTAGTCATTCATTTGGACAAATGAGATCTCTTCTCAGAACATTTCTGTATCCTAGGAGCTACTATTGTGAATATTTGCTCATGTTTTGCTGGACTCATGCGAAAGTATGCATAAAACAAACCATGATCATTAAGCTTCATCTCATATATCAAGCAATGAAATATTCACATTTCACTTTTTTCTCTTGGTGAATTGTTCTCACCCACATTCTCCTATTGCATTTCTTTGCATTCAATAGGTTTTGAAGTTTCTTTGTTGTTGTACTTAGGCCCACCATGCTTACAACAGACAGTTCTCCTTTCCTGTCTGTAGAGAAAAGTGAAAATTAACAAAGGAATATTTTCTGTTCCTGTCCTTGGAAAATTTCCTTTAAGTGGAAAAGCCCCTTTATGGCCACCCTATTTCACTTGCTATTAGCCCAGCATGGTATCACCTTTATGTTCACAAAGTGCTAAGGGCCCTACCTTAACCTCTACCTCAAAATGAAAATGGTATTGATCAGGTTTATTTGTTTGCATTCAGGAAGAAAGAACTAAAGTAGATGAGCTACGAGGGACACCTATGTCTGTTGGAAACTTGGAGGAAGTAATAAATGAAAATCATGCTATTGTATCAACATCTGTGGGCTCTGAACATTATGTCAG
>OLMO02000275.1:4753782-4765548 GCA_900291935.2 Cassiopea xamachana
GCATTCTCTCATTTGTGGATAAAGATCTACTGGAACCTGGCTGTTCAGTGCTTCTTAATCACAAGGTGCCTTGTTTTGGATTACTAGAGCTCTACTGCTTTTGCATTCAAAGTTTCCTTTGTAAATTGGAGCCATCCATTCTAGAGATTAGATATTAGTCTTTTTTATAATAAATGTTCCTCCATATTTCTCTGCTATATTGTAAGTTGGCTTGGAAATGATATTCTTTTTTGTTAAAACCCAAGTCACAGTTAGATATAAAATAATAGAAATTTTCATTGCTTTTCAATCCTCCATAAATATTGTTGAAATACTATCCACACTAAAGAGATTAATCCTTTCTATAATAAATTTTCCTCATATTCCTTTGCTATTTCTTTTAATAACATCACAAAATACTTGAATCCAAGGTACATGCAGTTGTTGGGGTTCTTGATGATGATACTGACCCCATGGTATCTGTCATGAAGCTAGAAAAAGCACCACAGGAGTCATATGCTGATATTGGAGGACTGGAACAACAAATTCAAGAGATTAAGGTGGGTTTTTTATTATACTTAGACAATTCAAGTCAAGTTATATAAGATATTAGGTAATAAAGTCCTTCTTTTTGTATATGGTTGATGGTGTAGTATCTCACTTTGTTTGCTATTGGCCAGTATTTCTTCTCTATGCTATCACCATGATTATAAAAATAAGTATCTTTTGTGATATTGGACCATTTTCAAATCATAGGAATCTGTAGAACTTCCACTAACTCACCCAGAGCTTTATGAGGAAATGGGTATCAAGCCTCCAAAGGGAGTGATCTTGTATGGAGTTCCTGGAACAGGCAAGTAGAGTTTGCTATATTTTCAGTATATTCCTCCATTCTATAACATAGCACTTAAGTTTCATAGTTCATTTTCAAATTAAGAGCCATGGCTCTATGACACATTGTATTTCTCACAAAAATTTGCTACCATTGTTTTTTTTCTTTCAGTGATGCATCACTGATGTAAGTTGAGAATTAAATGTCCACTAAGACTTTACCATTATTTTAGGCAAAACATTGCTAGCCAAGGCAGTGGCTAACCAGACATCAGCAACCTTTCTGAGAGTTGTTGGATCAGAGCTAATTCAAAAGTATTTGGTATGACACTACATTTGTCTAATTTATTTCTTTTTTTGTCTGTTTACTTGTGTTTTTTATTATTTATCTTTCTGTTGTAATTCTGCATCCACCCACATATTTTGTTCTTTTTAGTAATAAGTAATCTAAATCTTATAAATAAGATTTAGATTACTTATTACTAGAAAGAACAACATATGCGGGTGGATGCAGAATTAAAACAGAAAGATAAGTGACATGAATTGACAGTATTTTTGCAACGTTGCAAAAATACTGTCAATTCATTTCACGTATTTTTAAGTCTGTTTGTTACAAAAAGTAAAGCTACAAGTTGACCCATCACAATATTATATTGCTTGCCTTCTTGAATAAATAAATAATTTCAACCAGTCAGATTTTTCAACAGTTGAGCTTCCAACTCAATTTTCTAGCAATCAGTGATTGTTTGGCCTGATAATTTTTGGTTTTATATCAATATGCATTTTTTGCATTGGCTGAATATTGGCAGTTGTAAATATATCTGTGACTTAGCAGTCATTTTCTTACATTTACATCTCATTGTATTTTTATTTTTTGAATTTGCATTTATTAAGTTTGTATGCTGAATTTTTTGATGGATGTAAGAAAAATTTGAAGCTTTGCCTTTCAGTTTACATGCTATCCTCTTTTAAGTTCTTTTTTAGATTTTTATGATTTTGGCTTGTTTGCCTATACATGACCATAGGGCAGTGGTTTTTAACCTGGGTTCTGCAGAACCCTAGGGCTTCACCAGTACAGTCCAGGGGTTCCACCAGCATTTACATACACATATGCTATGATAGAAGGTAATTTCTAATTCTCTTGCACAGATATATGAACAGGGACTCTTCAAGGCACTGGGATCTCTCCTTAGGGTTCTGCTCCAGCAAAAAGGTTGAAAACCACTGCCATAGGGCTATGGTCTAAGCAAATGGAACTCAATGTGAATTTAAGATTGACTGCACAATTACTATTAATTTTCAGTTTATGATCTACCAGACCTTGCATTTCTTGCATATGATGTCTTTCATTCTCAGGGTGATGGCCCAAAATTAGTCAGAGAATTATTCCGAGTAGCAGAGGAACATGCACCATCAATTGTCTTTATTGATGAAATAGATGCTGTTGGTACAAAGAGGTAACTCAGAAGCTTTTAGTGTCCTTTAACTTTTTTTTATTTCCCTGTTTCTACCTTCAAATTTACAGAAAGAATTGTTTATATGTTGATTTGTGATTTCTTGTCCTTGGAAACTAAGACTAGTTTTTCTAGCAATAATCCTACATACATTTATAATTTTTAACATTTTTTGTGTATGATGTATTTCATTTTGAGGAGAGCAAATTTCTGTTCTTTTTCTGTTCTAACCCTTGTTTTCTTCATCCCCAATCAATAATCCCCCATTTTTATAACTTCTATTTTATAGCCAACTTGTCTAAATTGGAATTGGGAAAAGATTAAGCAGAAAGCTTAATTGACTTTTTAAGAATCATTTCTTTTTTACTTTTTTCATTATATGCCACCACTTTTGTGTATGCCTTTTTTGTTTCATTTTTATTCTATTGATGTACTTTTCAAGGTTTGCATTTATTTTTTCAAATTGAAAACCATTTTTCCTCTTTCTTAAATGTCTTTTTATGATAGTGAAATTTTTTAATGTTTGTGATTCAGATATGAATCAAACTCAGGAGGTGAGAGAGAGATTCAAAGAACCATGTTAGAACTCTTAAATCAACTTGATGGTTTTGACTCAAGAGGCGATGTTAAAGTAAGCCATTTACTTCCCTTAACTCTCATTATATACTATGATCTACAGTGTACTAAAATTATTTTCAGACTTTGCTGTGATGTTAAAAGACTTCAGTTTATGACTTAAATGCTTTCTTGCATTTCATTTTCAATTTGAATGAAGGCAGCAACCCGTCGAAAGATGGAACAAGGCTGTAGAAATGATGATGATGATGATGATGATTTGCTGCAATTTAGAGCATAATTTATTTTGATGGAACTCCTTATGGTATATGAAGCTATGCATGAGCCCAATTTTTCCCTTCTTCCCTATTTATCATAGGTTATAATGGCAACAAACAGAATTGATTCCTTAGATCCAGCATTAATTCGACCAGGTATGATAGTTATCTAGATATTGATAAAATATCATCAGTATATGACTGAGTTTGCTTTCTCCCATTATGATTGAAAATAGACTGAAATAGTCATTTCCACCAAGCTCTAATTTGTCATGAATCTATTAATGAACTTGCATATCATTTGCAAATGCTGATAACTGTGTAATGGGTTAGATGTCTAATTTTTATCCAATTTCATGATGAAAATATACCTTTTCACCTACTAATTTGCTTGTCTAAAAGTTTCTTTGAGCAATTTTTTAAACAACTGAGTTCTTGGAGCACCAGAGCGAGATACCCAAAGAAGCTTGATACCCCGTTTACACTGCAACGAATAACTTTTTGGTCCATATCATAAGTGATACTAAGTGGCGTTCTGTCTTCACAACTCTTAGCAACCCGTAGCAAAGCTGTTACGGTTGACCGTATCACTTTTGATCGTTTTAGCAAAAGGGTCAATAGTTATCCGGACTTATCTGCACGGCTATGGATCTCTTTTAGATCCGTATAAAAAGTGATCCGTAGCCGTGTAGGCTGGGGCCTAAATAGCAGCTGGCTGCATTATTTCCTTTTACATTTCTACGCATTTAGAGAAATTTTTCATTATACAACAGTGGAAAGGCATTGAAAGAATGTTAGTTATGTTGTCTTTTTAGGTTTTAAGTATTCAGTTTTTCCGTTTGAACTAGGGAACTTTTCATTACCTTTTTTGAGTTATCAGTTTCTCCCATTCTACTTGTCAGATATTAATTTTTTATATCTAGTACTCAGACTTGTATCCTACCAAAGTTTCATGTTTGTATTTAGTTTTTCAATATTAATTTGAGAAGGGTATTGTGGGTATTACTAAATATTTTGCAACTTTTTTTAAATATAGGGCGTATAGATAGAAAGATAGAGTTTCCACTGCCCGATGAAAAGACCAAGCGTAGAATATTTTCCATCCACACTGGGAGAATGACTCTGGCTGACGACGTTGATTTGGAAGAATATGTAATGGCGAAAGATGATCTTTCTGGTGCTGATATCAAGGTAGATAGTGTTTTGAGCATCTCATTAAGGCCGACCGCGATTGCAGTCGCTTTGGTTGTAATCAGTGGCTTAACCGACATAGATTCGGGTTAGGATAGCTCTTAAGGACCCCAAGCTTTTGACAATTAAGATGGGGTCCAATTTTACTGAGTTGTTAAGGGGCCCGAGTGTCTCCGTTACGCCACTGGTCATGATACATAGCGCTCCAGTGGTTTGCGACCACGCGACGAGTTGTAGGTGATTAACCACTGCGACTACGTGCGACAGATCATGGTGGAACACTAGTGGCTAATCGCTTACATTACAATCTTATTATCTAATTATCACAATCTAATGAAACTTAGCGAGTTTGAAAATGCACTTTAGTTTTGTTGGTGCACGTTTCAGTTTGATTTAATGAGAGGAAATCGAAATGCAGTTTTCTCAGCATGAATGCAGCATTTAGGCCACTAACAAGACTATAGAACACGTGACATGACCTTTATGTCATCTTTATCATGATTGGTCAATGCGTCTTCTCTGCCCGACAAAATAGCGATTTTGGTGGGCACAAAAGACGCATTGACCAATCATGAGCAAGATGATGTAGCTCTATGTAACGTGTTTTACCGTCTTTTTGTCGTTGAATAATTTTGTTAAAATATTTTGTTGCAGCTTTTACCGCTATTAACTTTAAGTTATATTTCTTTTAGGCCATTTGTACTGAAGCTGGTTTACTAGCTCTTCGTGAACGTCGAATGAAAGTAACCCATAGCGATTTTGGAAAGGCAAAGGAAAATGTTCTCTATCGTAAAAACGAAGGTACGCCAGAAGGACTATACTTGTAACGAGAAATTATTGAACTCTCGTTGCCTAGGAGAATGTTGTTATTGCACTGATAGAGAAAGACTTGTTAATACGTTTGTAGAACTTGAGTTGTACACCGAAATAATCTCGATGCTGTACATTACATAAAATTAAATTTCCAAAGCGACTGTCTCCGTTTTCTATTTTTCTGTAGAATATGTAGTTTTGAGAGAGGTTGGGGTACAAGGTAGTATTGCCCTTCATTTTGTTTCAAACATGATGTTTCCACATCGCGCCCTTGCAGACCATAAAGACCGTTGCTGCGGTGTGACCAGTACATGAGTTCGACTTTGGTGCTCTTTCTTCGTGTATATGTCTTCATATCAAGCTTTATCCTTTCATATCTGGAACAATGCTTGCTCAACAAGGGCTGTTTTACGCTCTATTCTTGAATTTAGATTTAATGTGTATGTCACTATTTTCAAATTTTTGCTGAAACTTTTAATCATAAGTGGATATAGATTTAAGATGTGTTTTAGTCATCCTCCTTTTGAAAATGAATGATCCTTCTGATATTTTATTTTGAACAAGAACAATTACAAGTTATGCATGCAACTGGAAGATAAATCTCCTGTTGTTGTGGCCTAGATCAATAAGTGAACATACCGCATATCCTCAAATAAGCTCCCACCTCCGAATAAGGCCCCCCTAAAATAAGCCCCCCATACGACTCTCATTCAGCAGTGAAGCGGCCAAATGCTGTTTGATGTAAACGCATGCGCAGTTCGACAGATAAGAGCAAAATTAAACATGGCTGCAAGCGGAAGCAAACGAGAGAGAAGAAAGCTGCATTATTTCTACATTGAGCATGTTAGGGTTAAGGAAATAGAAAAAGTTTAAACGAAAGCTTGTAAAATAGCCTACTCATTGCTCCTATCCACAAAACTTGGATTTTTTTTTGCCAAAAACTTTGATTTCGATCGCCATGATCATCTCCTCCAGTCGAACTGTCAGGCCTTTACGGTAATCCGTCGAAGTTTTCCTCCTTTGTTATGCCCATAACTAATTAAGTCAAAATCAGCAGGCCCAACGAGAGATGAACGAGTAGAAGCGGGGATGAAAACAATATAGTTTGAGAACGAACGCCAAACGCCTATTTGAAACTTAAATTTTTCCTCACAAATTTGGTACCTTTTTCAAGCTGAAAGACAGCAAATTCCAAATCTTGTCATGGAGATGTAAAAAATGAGGCTCTCCATTGAAACATCCCTCTAAAGGAGGAGATTCGTGGTCCGCAAAACAGTCTAAACGGTCAAATCTTTTATATGAGGGGTAAAACATTTCAGATGAGCAAGGCCCACATTTGTTTTTTAGCGCAAATAAGAACTTAATAGAATAAATGGAATGAAGAATAGTTTGATTGTCTGAAAACACTCCTGGACAGCAGTCAAATAGTTCAGGAATGACTGAATGAAAAAACGCGATTTGTGGATGCTCTATTTGCGAACGTGCGCTGGGGAGGATTACCTAAATCTGTACAATAGCATTTGACCGCTGTGAGTTTCATATGCACCTAAAAAATCATTTTTAGAAATAAGCCCCCCTCTAATAAGCCCCATCTGGCCTTCTGCGAGGGAAGCATAATGGAAGAATGAGATATTTCTTCAAGAAAGCCCCAAAAGGCAATATCTATTAAGCATTACTTCCTTTGACTGGAAAGAGAAACGCGACTTTCGTGATGATAATGAAGAAATCGTTATTGACTAATACAATTCGTGTGCGAAACGGCCTTTTTGTAAATGTTTAATCAAATTGATTAAGAAAAGTCTGTCATTGTGTTATGTCAACCTTTGAGGAAAATGCCAACGTTTATAGTGTGCTCCCCCCTCGAATAAGCTCCCCCCTCAAAAAATTAATTTTTGCAAATAACCCCCCAGGGGCTTATTCGAGAAATTACGGTTGTTCGATGTAGCAAATAATGCAGGGACATCGTGGTACTGCTTACTCATTCCTTAGGGGAAGTGCAGCTCTATTGCACCTTGTAGTGCACTTAGCTTTTTCAAGAACAATAGGCTCTAATTCATATGGATAACACATGAAGCTACAAGAAGCGACACTCAGTAGTTTTCTTGATTGTCTGACTGATGAAACTCGCAGAGAAGTATGAGGACTGAGATGCTGCACTTAGAAAAGAAGATGTCTGTGTGTATGTCCCAAATTTTTGCTTTTTTGTCGAGGAAGGGCACGGAAATTACTCCTTAAAAAGTATTTTGTGGTCCTGAAAAACTCCTTGAAAGTCCTTAAGTTTTGTTTACTCACTAGGACCCAAACCCTGATAAAATAAGGTGTAGTCAGCTATTTAAACCTTCATTGTCCTATTTTGCTCAATTGGCATGGTTAACGTACTCCCAGCATTATTGGTCAAATGCTATTTGTTGAATATCGATTAAAATTTAGTCAGTTGGCATGTCTCAAAAGCTCCAGAACAATTCAATTTTTCAAACTTAGTAACTCGGCATCTCTTCATGATTTTATAGGGCTCTATGTTTTTGCTGTTGATGGCTTTCATACCCAAATAACCGATGTGCTATTCCTGTTCGATTCCGTAGCGTTTGCGATCAGACATGTGCTTAAACACTTTCCTTCAGGGGGCATTTTGCAAAAATTTGACCAAATATGACAAAAAAGCTAACAGAAACACTGTAAGTAATGGAATGCTAAATCTCCTGCAGCACGACCAACTTCAGGGTTCGTGCTACTCCTTAAACTCCTTAAGAACTCTTTAGATTTGAACTACGTTTTTAAAGGCGCTTAAACCCTCGTTGTGAATTGAATTGAATTGTTCATGTGACATGGAGCATGCACATTGAGGAGACGAGTTTTCGAATTACGAAGAGTTGAGTTGAGAATGCAATTGAGAAGAGAGAAGAACATTGAACATTACGAGCTTCGAGGAAGCATTGAGTTGAGGACTTTTGGACTTATTTTGTGTATGGATTTATTTTGTGTATGTTGTTCCTGTAATTTGTTTTCTTTATTGATATATATGTACTTCAACGCGCGGAGTTGTTCAGTAAGTTCTCGACTCCCCAAGACACTCAGTTTATATCGACAATCTTGGGGGAAAATGAGCAGTGTTTTCCGAACAACGCTCCTTATATTCGTGCAGTTTAGCGAAACTCCTTAAAAACTCCTTACTCCGTCTCAATTCTTGCAAGAGAGGGTTTTCAACGTTAGATTTATTTAGAATTGGTTTGCCTTTTGTCGTGGAAATGCTAAAAAATACTCCTTAAAAATAATTTTTGGTCCGTAAAAAGTCCTTAAGTTTCATCTACTCCCCACAATACGAACCCTGAACTTACAATTTGGTTCATCTTGGTAGCTTCACCTCCCCCACGCCCCCATAGGCACATCATTGTTTACAACGATTACCAGCAAAGGAGATTTGTCCTCTTCTGTAATTGTTAATTTTGGGGTAATTTACTTTCCTGTTCTTATTAGTTATGACTTGACACTCTTCATTGCCAGGACAGAAAAAACAGGCAGGTGGAAGTAGAACCCTAAAGCTCGTATCTGTTTTACTAGCTGAAGTACTACCTTGTTATATCTGAGCACGAGAGACATCTATCACAAGCAGCCAATAAGCTTAGTAGCTATAACTGATCATTGCTATCAGGCACAGAGGCTCTATGCTACTTTAGCTGTGACAAGATGGGAACACAAGAAACTCAAGTAAACGCCACAGTAAGTCGCTGTTAAACATTTTAATGTTTTGCATATTCTTTTTACCGTCCAGTCTTGTTTTTAAACGGCAATTTTTGTACTTTTTCTTTTAGGTCTGAGCCAGTTAAACTACCAAGCTTAGCCAAGTGCAGCTGCTTCTCTTGACCTTAGTACTAGCCTCGTGTTCGTTGTAATATCTGCCCATTACTCGAGACAACAATGACTGACCTTTTATGACCTTCCTGATACCATTGCATCCATAGCTGAGGGTGGAATTCGTATATTCTCCAATGGACAATCATTGAAACTATACGAATATCCCGAATATGCTACCCATTTTCCTTCATGTTCCCCTTTGGTGTGGTGTCCACTAATCAGTTTAGAATCACCTTCCATTCTGCATGCCGTAATGATTCCTTCATGATACATCTGTTCCCCTGTGTTATTACCATATGTGTCTTGGTACGTACCCTGTGGGAATAAAACAATGGAACCCACAGCAACATCATCGGGATCAGGTATGATATCTAAGGCAACTTGGTCGTAGGATTGCACCCTTCCATCTTGATCTCCATCATCCCAATCAACTGTATACTGCAGTGTTTTTACGTCAAAGCTAGCTACAGTTGCCATATAGTACGAATAACTCATATAGTGCGATACTACGTGATCACCAACTTTTGGGGCCCGATTTTTGATCTTGTGTCCTGTAGGCAAAGATGTTCTATTCGTGTGCATGATTCTCTTTAGCTGGTCGAACATAGGGTTCAGGCATTCCATGAGTGATTGGTGATTAGTAACATGTTGTAAGTTGATTGGCTGATTGTTGCCGTTAGTAACGAGGCTACCAATCACTGATGCTCTCCAATCGTCTCCAATACCTACAATTAGAGGAAGTACTGTCTTTTGTAGCGTTTTAACAGCGAATTGAAACTCCATTCTGCAATTAGGACTGTTTGCATATTCTGAACTCACGCATGGCACAACTACTTTTGCACTTTTCAGGGCTCCTGTGAGCTGCTCGTACATTCCCGCATTGACATTCGCTGATTGCAGCCTCTCAATATCAAGCCAGACTTTGAATCCAGCCTTCTCAATTTCTTTTTTAATAAGTCGAGGATCGGTGAACTCATTGCCAGTCATCTCACTTACCTGGTTTGCTTCTTTTGCATTGAAAGAATTCTTCCAGTTGTATGACAGGAAAATATCTGCTGTACTTTCTTCCGGTGCATCATGGGGCATTTCAGTGGCATCAGCAATTGCTCCAAAATGCCCCTTTAATGTGGTGAGAAGCTCGTGGCATTTCATATCCTCGACATCTTTGTCTTTGAAGTGTATGTAGAGCTCGCCCGCAATCAGCATTCCAACGACTGACATTGTCCATTCGAACGACCCATCTCCAACTACTAGAGGTACAACCGGCGTATGTAAAGTCGTCTTTGCGTATTGGAATTCCATTCTACATTCATCGTTTGCAACATACTGGTCACTTATGCACGCAACAAATACCTTTGCTTGCTTTATTAACGTTGCTGTTTGTTTCAACTCCTCACTAGTTGAAGCTTTTCTCATACCGATTTTCAGTCCAGCTTTCTTTAGGTTTTCTGCAATATCACGAGGGTCACATAATCTATCAAGGTTGGACATATATTTTTGAGGTACTTCTTGAATCTCTCGATTTTTGATTGCCTGGGGACTGTCAGAAGTCACATATGAAAAATAAATATCAATAAGATCTTCGTTTTCATTCTGTGTGCATTCATTATCATCAAGAATATCAAATACATTAGGGCCTATCCGAAGGTCCTCTAATTGCAGCCCGTGAAAGGTGTAGTTATACCCTTTGTATGTAATCCACTTTCCATCTTCATCTCCTTTTGTGTGGCACCCGTCATATAATCGTGCACCATTGATATCATGTATGCGAGTTATCCTACCTTGGTGCCACCTAACTCCCCCGTACACACCCCCATGGGGCCCCCCAACATATTCCCCTTGAGGGAATAGCACAATGCTACCAATTGATATCTCATTGGGATTCGGGGATTTGTCTATGGCAAGGTTAAAGTAGTCAACAATTCTCCCTGATGGGTCTGGATCCTCCCAGTCAATCTCAAACTGCAATTCTGATGGTATGAATTGACGCACAGTTGCATGAAAGTATTGCCACGGAGTATATGACCACATTGCTAAGACCCTTTCTCCAACCCGCGGTAGTGCCTTGTTTTTTACTTCCTTGCCATAATCCTCCCTCTCAGGTGCAACCCTTTCCTGAGAAGTAGATTCTACTTGTGGTAGAGTATCCATCTGATATTGTTTAACAGAGACTATCTTGGAAGTTGACGGATGATCTTGCTCGTTGTGCTCTAAGAGAGACGCTGCATCTTTGAACCCTTGCTTGCTGCACTTAGGGCAGGTAAGAGGTACAGTAAGATCTTGGGGTTTGTCATGATTCTTCATTATATGCTCTACAAGGTGATTGAAATCCTGAAACCCATATAATTTGCAATTTGGGCAAGATATTTTCTGTATTTGATGCTGATCTTTAAGGTGCTGGATAACATCTTCTGAACTCGTAAATTTGTGATCGCAATTTAAGCACTTTAGTGGCTTTGACCGATTGCACCCCATGACCTAAATGAAAAGAATATTAATTTGCATTCAAGAAAGCAGCATAATGTGATGCATGTCATAGAGAACCAAAAAAACATATGACTTTTGATTCAGATAAACGTCCACCAAAACTCTTAGCAAAAAGATTCTTGAGTTCTGATGTTTTGACCATGTACAGTAAAGGAAAGTGTCAAAATCAGTACGTACAATCGAAAGAATGATAAATCTTAGTCAATAGCAGAAGATAGATTGTTGGGGAGTAGCAGCATAACATACATGACATTTGTACATTGATAATTCTAGTCTTGACTACTTGTGAATTTCTCCACAGTCTTAGGTCTCACAAATCCAATATT
>OLMO02000275.1:4770731-4784792 GCA_900291935.2 Cassiopea xamachana
ATATATATATATATATATATATATATATATATATATATATATATATATATATATATATATATATATATATATATATATATATATATATATATATATATATATATATATATATATATATATATATATATATATAATCGCGCTCTGTATACAACTACAAGTTTGTCTACTCTCTGGACTTCACGTGCATTGTAATTGAAGACTTGCAATACAAAATATTTCAAAATGCAGATACCGTACTTCCTCCAATTAACGCCGTCCTCTGATAAACGCTACCCTCTAAAGAGCGCTGCACTTCTGGTAAAAATTTTGTAACGAACGCTAGAACGGGGCCCTCTAATGAACGCCGCGTTAAAAAACCATATCATGAACGAGGTGGAGATAGTGATATTGACCTTCTTTGATTATTTGGGAAAAGAAAGCATTGTGTACAGTTTCATTTTTCAGTTTGTAATGAACGCCGCATCATAAAATTTGGTTTCACGCCGCTGCGTCTTTTAGCGGAAGCACGGTACTCAAAAGTACTCTTCAATAAATTCTTCAATAGGGTAAAATGCTTCATTGTTGTAATGCACTATATCGTTTTTGCTGGGCGATCTTCCAGCGTGAGTCCCTGTGCCATATGGATACGATTCACTGATGCTGTATGCGTCAACAACCGAAATCCCATACTTGCACATGATATCCACCGCATAAGCATTGTAAAGCAGGATCCTCTGCAATATGCAAATAATATAAGTAGATTATCATAGATATAATATTTGCTTTGTTTTAATCCTCATTCAAGAAACCACAAATTTTAAATCCTGTTGGCATGCGATTAGTATGTTGCTCCGTATGGTTTGAGACAGCATTCAAAATCATCTGTTATGTTAGTTTTTGTAAGAGAAATTTTATAGATTAGCAGAAAATACAAAGTTTTTTAATGTATTACTTTCTAGATCAGTTGATAATATGTCGGACAGAGAGAGAGAGAGAGTGATTGAATGAGTGGTGTGTGGTATGTGGTGTATGGTATGTGGTGTGAAATGTTGTGATGCTCTATGATGCTCTATTGCTCTTTGGGAATTTTTCACGTCTATTAGTCTAGATCAAAAGTAAAGAAGAAATCTCTTAAAAGGCAAGTTCACATTTAGAAAAATTACTATATTTGCAGTAAGGAAACAGGGAAGTCTTCTTCAAATAATTATCATTAACTTACATAATTCGTCAAAAATCTTCTCCAATGCAAATGAGGATGATCAGCTCTCTCTTTATTGATAGCTGTAGTCGTTTTCCATATAACTTTTCCTTTAATTCTCCTTTCTCCTTTATTGTCTCTCTCCGTTACTACCTTTGCAAAATCTTCAACCAATCTTTGATAATTTGAAAAGTTCGTGCTTTCANAACAAAATGCAATCCAAAGTTCACTATTACTATGCTTCTTTCGCTGTTAAAGGAAGAATCATTAACTGTGCTTTTGAACTCGCCTAAAATCCTTTGCACATTGAAATCGTAGTTGTCTCGTAGAGTTCTGGCTATTGAAGAGTTTTTTACTTGATAAATCCAATTATATATGAATCTGCATGATTTAAATACACCCCCACAAACGCTTCTTCTGCTTGTTAATGACTGAGCAAAAAACACGCTTACAGAATCTCCATAGACCNCAGCAAATGACCTCTTTCATTTGTTCTCCTTTTGATTCTCTGTTTTTGCTTCAAATTATCTGCTGAAATGCAATAATGAAGGAAGTAAGTCAATTATATTTGAACATTTTATGATAGGTTTGACATCATTTTTGATTTATTTATCAGCTTGTGTGTCTACTCAAGCAATATTTCTTTGACGCTATTATTCTTCTCTGCTAGCAATGTATTCAATATTTTTCCAAGATTAGATAGGCAAATACTCTTGCACTTGTCTTCCTTTGACAGATTGAAATGAAAATAAAAATGATAGAAACAAGAATATAGACATTTCATCTTCTTTAAACAAGTACTATTCCAGAAATATATACTGTACAATAGTTGCTTAATACGTATTAAGGTAATAACAAACGCATATATGTATCTGATTCATCAGTGTGGACCTGGCTGGAAAGTGTATGGGAGTAAAGAGATGCAAGACAAAAAAGTAAAACCCGACAGATATTATAACTTTATTGCATATGCTTATACATAATTGTCCCAGTTATAGAGCTTAATAAGAGTGTACCTTTAAAATATGATATCCATTTCGAATCTCTCCACCTGCCTGTACCATCCCACAATAATTTACATGTGTGGTTGCAGTTTGGAGCTGAGAAATAGAGACATGGTATCTGAACTGTCTTACAATGATATGCTCTTACGAATGATTCAGCTACAAACTATTTCAGCATCTACTTGAATTGTACGTGGCTACTGCGACTAATTATAGAAAAGCGACACCCAATACAAGCGAATACCGAGTTTAGCACTATGAAGGTATAATAGAGTACTCTTCTGGTAAAGTAGCTGGATTCAGAAGATGTAGAATATTGTTGGTAAAGCCTATCTCCATTCACATGAGCTAGTGAGCTCATATGGTAAATGGATAATGAATAAATTTGAAGGAAGTCTCTACCACTAGGTGCAATTAGTGATATAAAAGTCGATCAATACTATTCTCTTACCAAAATGCTACTCTTACCAGCATCATTTGTCATTAACCTTCTCTTAGGGACATCGATTCTAAATGGCGTGCCCATTAATGGATGTAATAGCAAGTCTTTTGGCGTTCCAATCACATTCACCCCTTGGTATTTTCCTTGTGCATTGCCTATAATAACAAATCAGTTTGACAAAATGTGAGGCTTCTGAAATTTGTATACTTAAAAGAGTTTTTGCTAGATTGCAGACAGACTTTCTTAGCCCAAGCAGCATTCTCAAAGCGTATAAAGTGCTAGTTTGGATGTGAATACTTATCACAGGACAGGCAGCAGAATTTCGGTATGCTTAAGGGGCTTCTTTCAGTTTTGGGTCTATAGCCCTGACAGATGTAATACGAGCCTACATCATCAGGTTGAAAAATACACGTTTTTTGTTTTATAGGAAAACTGTTATTTTGCCTGAGCCTCGCATTTTCTTAACTTTTCCCGACATTGAGCCTGAAATTTTCTTAAATTTTTCTTAATTTTTTCTGAAATAACCTGGCTGAATTGGCTTACACTTTCGTTATTAATATTGTATACGTGAATTTGAATTCCATCTTTAACATTTTGAATGCAATAACCACGAAATATCGATTTTTGACCAATAAAAGCACTAAATTTTGGAAATTGAGCTTCGTGATTTTCTTAAGATTTTCTTGAGAACTTGGACATTTGAGCCTCATTTTCTTATAAACGTTTTTCTTATAAAAAAAGTGTAAGGTGCTGGTGAAGCAACACTTCCTACCTTTTCTGAACCAGTCCTCTGGAGGATCTCTGAAGCCGTTGCACAGCGTATAATCCAAATAAATATGCACAAAGTAAACACCTTGGTCAGCGATCAAGAACAACACATCATACGTCCCATTGGCAAGATCAATTACTTTTGAACTGATTGATGAAGTACCATTTATTTTGACTCTCCAAGAATCTCCACCAAAGTTCTTATTAAGCCCCATCTTAGATTTAGTTACTATATTGATTCTACTGAATTCCCCTGCAGGTCTTACATCCATGTTTGCTATAAAACTTCTTTTGGCGTCAGTTTCTAGGCCTTTTGACAGCGATTTTCTGCTTTCCCATGTCAACCAGCCCTCACAAGGATAAATCATGGCCCTCCAATTTCCAATTTCTTTCTTTGCATTACACCACTGCTTTTGAAAATCCTTCTCGTACACTTCATGCTTGGAGGCTTCTTCAAGTGCTTTGATTGATGTAACGTTTTTAAAATATGGTAATATTTTGATGCTAGCATATTGAAGGCCATAAAGAAAAATCAGAATAGCAACAAAGATGAATAGCAAAACCTTTCTGAGAATAGGGCGTCTTACAGACGACATTCAAACTTAAGCCACGTATTCTTTGACGAACAAATTTCGTCTTTAGAAGGTAGGCCAATCGATCAATGTTTAAGAAAAGACTATAGTAACCTGCTCCCATATAGCAGGTAAGCAGTACCAAAAGGAGGCTATAGAATGTCATAAAACTAACTACCTAGCTGACTAACCGCATTCTTTTTATAAGAATAAATTTGAGGCGAATGTTAAAGCTCAATTTATTTAAGAAATTTGATATAAGCTAAGACTCTTAGCTTATATCATGGGCCTTACTTTATTGAATAATGTAAGGCCCAAGCTTCATCAAGACTTAGAATTTCTGTGTATTCGAGTTATAATACTGCTTGTAGATTAACTTTTGCACTGTCGATACAACATACAATATTTATTATTCTGTTCCACTTTTGTTTTGCTTTATGATGAAGAAAGACATCAACAAAGATTTGAATAATATTTAGAATATGTTCCGTAGATTTACAGGAGAGATTTTTCAAGAATATTTGCCTTTCAACTCCGGTGCTCGTGAATAATTTAAGAGAAATTCAAAGTGTCATCTTGCAGGACAAAATTAGTTGTGTCAACAAGCTCTTTTTACTTCAGTGCAGGGAAAAGTGTTTCAGAAGCGAGGAGGAACCGCTTATCACATCTCATGAAGCATCTTGTTCATTACGAATTTAACAAGGGGCTATTTTACAACAGAGGATTAATCACTTACAGAAACTTTCAGAACTACGATCTACTTTGCTTTGTATCATGAAGTCATTCATCTTGTTTCTCTGCAGATACCCTCCCCTGGGAAGATAGCTTCTTATTGAGCCTTTCGAGGCTCGCCTCTCCAGATAGGCTTTGAAAAACAACAACATTGAACTATTACTAAGTCCTGAGAACAACTGCTGTTGTGGTATAGAATTCCCAAAGTATTTATTAAACTGAAAAGACTTCTCTGTTACCATGGCAATGTGGCTACAGAGGAATGCAAAAGATTTTCGTATATGCACATTCTGCAAAAAGAATAATAATCCTTTAAGGTTTAGTCTGATTTAGAAATTTTTCGAATTTGCTGTGGCGTACCAACAATTAACTTCCTGATGATCAGCACATTCCTTTAGAAGCTCATTTATACAGAAACATCGGTTTTCATGGCATGCAAAGAAACAATAGCAGCTTATAAACGTGTAATAAACATTATAATCATCTAGTATTATTTTACGTAGGATTTACAACGAAAAGATATTTTGACTAAACTCGCCTAGGTGATCTATCCTACAAGATGTAACGAATTGGACAAGGATACTCTGGGAGACTTTCATTCACAAATCGTATCACTCACAGCTTGACCTACTTGAGCCAATAATTTTCGAAGAAAGGGTACCTGGGGTCTTCTGAAAAGTGCTGATGTTTGACATGTTAATAATTGCGTACGATACACCTATACATCGAATTAAAGCAATCATTAACCCTCCTAATTTTATCCTAGCATGCTACTGGGGGGTGCTAGTGCCTTCGCGCTCTCACTGCTTACAGTCCCCGCAGTTCTTGCCCTTTATCAGCTTGAAGAGTACATACGTGGTCTACTGTGCAAGTTGTAAAAGATCAACAATACGGTGTTGAATTGGATAATTGTTTTTGATGAATCACGTGATATGGGTGGGTGTTCCATCGTACCGTTTGCGATCATTCCTTTTCCGCAAAAATCAGCAGCAGGTCAAGTCCGCCTTCTGCCAGCCAGTCATTTCATTTTTATGAGTTGGTAATCCCAAGATTTCTACAATTTTTGTAAGACATGGCTGATCAAGACGAAGAGTACTATGGATATTACTACGGTGAAGATGAGGACAGAGGGCTTTTGGATCCAGCATGGGAGCGCCAGCAAAAGAAGGTAACATGGCCTGTTATTTAGTGATGTAGGTCTGTGTTTGCATTGGGAACGTGTTTGATTTGACAAACTATACCAGCTTTGTATCTTGATGAATAGCCCTTTTGTATTTTTGTCGCATGCAGTCCTTACATAGGCTTAATTCCATGCTAATTTGTATTAAACCATCATAAGAAACACTAGTCTTGTCTTATACTTTTGTCGCCTAGTTATTGTGTGTTTAGCCTATTGTAAAATCATCTTTACGGAAGTTTGCAAACACCAAAACCACTTTATACTGTAATATAATGTGAATGCTTTAATAGGCCGTACACTTTACTTATCCTTGAAGTTTGGGAGAACAATATCTTCGAAAGTAATAGCCTGGGTTTCATTTGCACTGTAATGGCTTCCATCCTTAGGCCTATGACTCCCCCTCGTCCTACGCGTTGATCTGTTGTTTCACTTTTGAACTGCTAATGGACAAGAAAATGAAATGGGTTCCAGGCAACGTGCGTATTATCTTGCCCGTTTTTGCCCTGTTTATATGGGTGATTACTTCTGTTTTTAGACGTTCANACTGCTTGGTGCAATTCTCATCTCCGAAAAGTAAATGTTCAGATCGAAGAAATAGATGTTGATTTTCGCGATGGGCTCAAACTTATGCTACTTCTCGAAGTTATTTCGGGCGAGAAGTTTCCTCAGAGACCAGAGCGAGGGAAACTTCGATTTCATCAGATATCCAATGTTAATAAAGCGCTGAATTTTATTAGCTCAAAAGGTGTGAGACTTGCTGGGGTTGGAGCCGAAGGTAGGCTGAGATCAAATCGTATTTGTTTCCATTTCAGTGATTTTGTAACTTGCCACAACGTATATTGTGGGCATTTGTGTCACCTCAAACCATTTAATGAATCCCAGTATTGATATTGAGAAAGATCTCAAGGGGTTATCATGGTTTTGTTTACAAACAGTTCCTACAGGTTTTTATATTGAGTTGTCATGCCCACTAGTTGGGCGAAAGCGATCCCGTCCTTTTAATAACTAGCTATATTCTTTGCCTGAAATAAAAGTAAAAATTGAAGGAATTAGCAAACTTGCTAATGCCCCTAATTTAATGCATGATTATTATGGACTACACGTTTTTATAAGAAACGTGCTTATAAGAAACATGAGGCTAAAAGTAGGCAAAAATTAAGAAACATTTGAGAAACATAGACAGGCTGAGTTTCAAATCATGACTTGCAAAAACTGTTTTTACTAATATATTTTTGATCAAACCAGCAAGAAAATAGAATGAATATTAATTTCATGCCTCAAAAAACCTGAGCATCCTTTTTATTGCATCATAATTGCCTATTCTGGGTTGTTATTGGAAGTCTTTGAATTTAAGAAGTATTTAAGGCTTGATTTGATGAAATATTAAGAAGCATCCAGGCTGAAGCCAGATTGTTTGTTTCTTATGAAAAACATATATTTTATTTTTGCTACTTATCATGAAAAATTGATGCTTATTTTTGGTACTGCTTAAAAGTGCACAGTATGGCATAGAATTACAAGGTTCTTTATTGAAAATTTATTTCAATTCTGTTCAAGGAAGTTTTTTGAACAATTTAGTTCCTCCAGACCTTTTGACATAGAAGTCAAAAGCAAACTTTTGCAAGCAACCATGCAGCAGGTTTAACTTATCAGTGCCATCAAAATTGGAGCAAAATTTTTTTAAATTGTCTTAAAATTCGCATGGATCATGTAAAAATTATGCAAAGCTTGATTTTAGAGTTGAGTAATTACTAAGGAGTGGCACTATTGGCTTGTCTAGACTACAACTGATAATCCAATTGCACATGTGTAGTAGATTCAATTTAATGCTTAAAACACATTAAAGTATTTTAAGTAGAAAGTTAAAATATTCACCAATTATTGATAATAAATTCATATTAGTTAATTTTTAATTTCAGATTTTTTGTTGCTTCATTAGAAGCAATTTGATGTGTATTTGTAGTAAGCATAAGACTTTCCTCCAAACCAAGAGAGTATGTCTTATTTTCTCGAACAGAATATATCTTAGCAGAGGTTTGAATCCTTAGTTTTATTCCATGTAGCTGAATGACATTATTGATTTTCAATGACTATTTATAGTTTAGTTCACTTTTAATGCAACTCCATTCTTTGTTTTGGTTTTTATTTCTGTCTTTGTGATTCATTTGTTTGCCTTATTTCACCGAATTGGTTTTTTTAGAAATTGTTGATGGGAACTTGAAAATGACATTAGGAATGATTTGGACCATTATCCTGAGATTTGCTATCCAGGATATTTCTGTTGAGCGTAAGTTCATTTCCTTGAAATTAGATTGAACAGCAGATTTTGCAAGCTTCCATTTATTTTGCTCTGGACCAAGAATCTTGAAGCATATGCAGCTTTATGGTGTATATTGTTGAAGGCTGTATACATATGATTGACTATTATATGCTGGTAATTACCTCCAGTTACTAGCTAACATTTACTAGTTGTATAGCTCAGCAGATATGAATAGGTGCTAGGGTTCTGCCAATACAGTCCAGGGGTTCCACCAGAAGTTACACAAGTTCGGTGATCAACAATAATTTTCAATTCTCCTGTGAAGATATTTAAAAAGGAGTTCCTTGGGCCACTTAAATGTTTCCTTGGGGTTCCACTCCAGCAAATAGGCCAGTTTTTATTTGAAACTGTGGGTTTCTATGGTTGTGGTACCTTGATAAAAAATAGTATATAGCAACCAAACTGAAACAAATCTTCTACTGTCTGGTTGTGACGGCTTTCAATTACAAAATACCTGTTAAGTGCCTTGTGATTGTGAAATGAATGATGGGAAAACATTAATGAGTGTTCATCTACATGGTTGATGCATCATTGTTAATGCAATTAGCATGATTATTTATAGCAAGTAGGTATGTTTTGCAATAGACAGTTGATTCATTAGAATAATGCTTCTACTTTTAGTTGGTTTACTGTTTAATGTGATATCAAATATTTTAATGATAATTAACTAATTTTTCTTTTGAGGGAGGATAACAATGCTTCTTTTGAATAAAAGTACTTAAGCATGCTAATAATGTCATTTTTGTACATAATGTTAGAGAAATTGACAACTATAATTATAGTTTATTCATTTTCCCACAGAATTCTCATCAAAAGAAGGCCTATTGTTGTGGTGTCAGAGGAAAACCGCCCCATACAAGAATGTCAATGTGCAGAACTTCCATATGAGGTAATGCATAACAGCTCTTGTAAATCTTCACAGCAGGGTAGTAGGGATGTTCCACTTCATTTATAATCCTATCACTGCTTCCCTGTTGGCTTTCTATTGTCCTAAGTCAGTGTTTATCACTTGGATAAATTGTTAGCTGTGAGGCCAACTTAATATCCCACTTATGTATCAACTTGTTGTGTTGTGTTTAATATGATGATTTATTTTAAAATATTGCTATCTAAGTATTTCACATCCCACCATAAAATATTGGTTGTAAGTGCCATTTAGACTAATACGAAACTTTTCAGAGCAAACAAGACCAGAGTTATATCCAGGTAGCCCAAGGCCATAATCTCTGGCCTGTTTGTGAATTTGTATAATTCAATTCATACCCAGCTTAGCTCATACTGTTTCAGGCATTTTCCACCTATTTGGAATCAGTTTTTGAGGAAAATTGTATTGAGTAGCAGAACACCCAAAATGGATTTATAAAATCAAATAGATTTATGACAGAGCATGTGATTTATCATAAATTGAAGATTTTATTCTATATCACAGATGCTCAATATGCATATAAATAGAGCATCTTACTATGTGTGACTTATCACTATAAGTCATTCAGAAATCTTTATATCCTGATGAAATGAAAGTAGAACATCAAAATTATATAGTTTGATTTTGTTTCTATACAATATTTTTTGAATGTACACACTGAATTGATTTTTTGTAGCTTCAAGGATGGCCTTGCATTTTGTGCTTTGATTCATAGACACAGGCCAGATCTTATTGATTATGATAGCCTTTCTAAGGTAGGAAAATTACTTGTTTTTTATTCTAATTTGATTAGTGTTGGCTTTATTTATGTGTTAGAGCATAGGTGCTAATTTCACTAATAATTTTTATGATTCCTAGCCAAAAGCCACAACCTATTGGCCATGTTTGGCCAAAAGGTTGCGGTGAAATGAAGGACTTGGATGAATTTTATATCCTGTTAGTTAGCAGGTAGCTTTTGTGGCAACTTTGAATGAGTGCTCAAGTAAATGCTGCAGAATGTAGACTTTATGTGAAACATAGTCACACCTCATTTTTGCTCAATATTTCTGCACCACTAGATAAGGTCCAAAAGGAAGGCTTTGTGGTAGGATTTATAGTTAAGCTTAGGATCAATTGTTCATATATAGGAATAGGAATTAGATGTCATAATGGTCATCCTGGCCTCAATGTTGATTAAAGCATTGTAACTGAAGAAATATATGTTTTTAGAACTGAATCTGTTTAATTTTTATGTAATGCAGCATTGAATATGATTATTTATAAATATATGTATGCAGCATTCAGTACATATAACTTTGTTAGAAATAGTTTATTTCTTTGTTTGTGGGACAATGAAGCTTGGTTTTAGGAGGAAATAGTTTTTAAAGCAATCTTTTATTTTATAGTTTTCTGCTTTCTTTATTCATTTCTTTGGCTTGATGTATTCTGTCAGTTGATTTATCCCACTGTGTATCTAGGCTATTTAAGGATATGACTTTCCCCAAAGCAGAAGAAAATGGCAATGTCTGTCTTTCCTGGATTGGGACCAGATTCATGTTTTTTCATGTTCTTAGGGATTGTGTAGTAGATAGAGGCAAATGTTGTCACATTTCTGTCATTAGGTGGCTCCATTTTGGCATGTTAGTGTTGCAGTGGTTAACAATAATCACTTTTTGACTGGCTTCAGTAATCCTTGATGACATAGTAGCAGTTGTTTATGGTTTCCTTTGCTTTTGCAGAAAACCTGCTCAAGCTATGGTCAAATAGCTGAGTCCTATATGCTAGATCCCTTTTTGTGTGAATTGCAAAGTTGGCATATGCCATGAACTTGTGAAATACTTTCAATTTTATTGAATCCTCAAATGTACCATACTCTATTTTTGCAATTGTTTCCTATCAATGGTTATGCTTATGATATTGATTGTGTTATTGGTAATAATTATGATGATTATGATGATGGTGGTATGATGTGATGTTATAAAAATCTTTAAATAGGATGCCCTTGTCACCAAAGGTGCTTTTCATGGTGTTCTCAAAATTAATATCCATAGTGTAGGAAAAGAGTGGAAATTAATATTAAAACTAGACCTAATAGAAGTCTCTAAACAGCAAATCAATTGCAGGCCTTCACTAGAAATCAAAATTGTTTATTTAGTTCTTGAAAAAAACAATAAAAAGATCTTTGTATCCCCCAATTACTTCTTGAATGTGGTAATCTAAATTCCCACTACTTCAAGCATCCTAGGTATGTATTTTATTGCCCCTAACATTGGATGTGTTCACATTATTAAGCAAAGTTTTCTTTAGAAAATAACTCCTGTGTAGCTTCCTCCTTTCTCCAAGAGAATCCCATTTCAGTGGTAATTACATTATTTATTATTTTTGGTGTCATTATGACCTTAGTGGTTGCAGTGGTTGCTTCTGTGGTAGCCTAGTTGTCGTTGTGTTGTTGATAGTGGTAGTGCTGTTGCAGGCTTAATATGACGGACCAATACGCAGACAGTTGTTTTGATGGTTGAGCACAAAATAGACAGTCAATAGGCAGATATAATGTTTGTTTTATTGAGCTCTTACTGTCAATAATTTCTCAAGATTTTATGCTAGTTTGTGTCTATGTAATTATGTGCAGAGATGCATTTTGTAGAGTCAAAGTAGTATATTTTGATAAGCCACGTAAGTACGGGGGTGAGTTAGGGATAGGATCCCCCAATCCTTTATCTAATCGGAAAATTGAGGGCAGTCGGAAAATTGAAGTAGTTTAAGAAAAGCTATGCAAATCGGAAGAACTCAAATTGATTGGAACAGTGATAATTGACCTTTGTTAGTCGAAAATTTTGATCCCTTCATCCCCCAAAAACATCTGTCAGCTTACTCCTCTATGTCTTTGATGAATAAAAAATGGAATATAATTTTTGCTTGGATTACTGCGTTTCAATGATTTTTTGTGAAATATGTTTATTACTTATCACTTAAGAAGTACAACACGTATGGTAACACTGAATCTCAACATATGAATAACAACAGCAGGAACAACAATACATTACATCATATTGTAACAAAATTGTCTAAAGAGTCTCCTAAACACCGTTAGAAATTAGTGTAGCTGTTGTAATTGGCGTATTATTTTTTCCCAATAGGATAACCCATCCAGAAATCTCAATTATGCCTTTGAAGTTGCGGAACAGCATTTGGATATTCCAAAAATGTTGGATGCAGAAGGTAAGTTGTGTTTGAATTGTCCGGAGTGGGGCTGATGTGCATTGGGGTGTGTTTGTTTCATTTAGCGGGTCCTCTGTCAATGATGAGAGATTCTCCACTCACAAAAAGCTCTGGTATGGTGGTTAATGGGCACTCTTTTCAATATAGAGTGCGGTTTTACTGTTGTTAAATAAGTGATGTACAGTAGAAACTCGGATTAAAGAACCTAGGTTTTTCCTGAGCAGCCTGGATAGGTTCTTAAGTAATTGGTTGGCATTCTCTATTCCAGCCTGCAAGTTTCTTATATATCAGCCTTTCTCGAATAGTGCTTTGTACCCCTTAGTAATCTGTTGTGTGACTGACAAATTCTGAAAAGTCGTAATCAATCTTTTAATGTTGGAATGTAGTGTTAACTGTGTGTGGCTTTGTTTCTTGTAAATAATTAATCAGTACACAAACAGCCTATGACAGCTTCTACTGTTGAATTCGTAAACTAAATAGCATGAAACCCATTATATACGAACCATTCCCCATTTCCGCCTCTTTGGGGTTATTATGTAAGGGATTCAAAAGATGAAATTTCAGCCTGAAAGCTCTTTTAAACACAGATTCTTTATGCGGATTTCTACTTTTTCATTCTGNGCAATTAACTTGCATTCCCTACTCTCCCCGTGTGATGTTGATTTTCGGGATAACTGCATACGGTAGTGGACAGGTTTCTCACGCACAACAACGTCAATTATCTCATAAAGGGAACTGCATTGTTATAGGGGGCAGGAGTGCTTGTACGGCCCAATAAAAACACTTTTGAGAATAGTACAGGTTTTGTAATTTTACAGTTTTGAGAGATATTTTCTGGTATGAATTCCGTGTAATAGAAAATATTGAACTGCAATTATCTTGAAAAAAGGGGGTTTTGCTGACCATTTTTCGATGGTGACAAGTTTTTTTGCATACCTCTACCCCTTGATGTCATATTCACTTAGTTCGGAAAAGTTTTTGGAGTTTGTTTCGTGAGGGTGCATATGACCGGTAGTTTTTGATATTCGAATGCAACTCTGTACGTAAGTCGTCCTATGTGAAAAAATATTTGAACAATAAATGAACGTCTACATTGTTGCCTTGTAATCATGCATTTGCTGGCAAAAGTTGAAAAACTTTTATAAGCAGTTGCCTGTAGCAAATAATTTTGATTTTGACGGTCCTCAGAGTTTGAGATGCGATGGCGAGATATACGTTTTTTTTATAAGAAAAAACTTTATAAGAAAATGAGGCTCAAATCGTAAATATCTTCAGAAAATCGTAAAAAAATCACGAGGCTTAATTTCCGAAATTAAGTGTTTTTATAGGCCAAAAAGTCGATATTTCGTCGTTATTGCATTCAAAATGTTAAAGATGGAATTCAAATTCAAGTATACAATATCAATAACGAAAGTGTAAACTATTTCAGCCAGTTTATTTCAGTAAAAGCTAAGAAAAATTGAAGAAACTCTCAGGCTCAATTTCGGGAAAAGTTGAGAGAGTTGAGGCTCAGGAAAAATAATGGTTTTCTTATAAAAAAAACGTGTAAGTGAACATTGCGAAAAAGAAGAGTTGTGATGAGGAATTCAGTTTTTCATTTCATGATGTCTTAACTCAATGCACTGATGAAATTTTAGATCAGGACTCAGAATTGAAATTTTTTGTGTTAGAACTGAGAGGCGATTCTAAATGCTCTTGAAGAGTGTTTTGTAGACATGGCTAGCTGAGATACATGTCTTTACA
>OLMO02000275.1:4786115-4800121 GCA_900291935.2 Cassiopea xamachana
ATATTTTGTGATTTGTTAACATGTATAGGCATATTTTGAAAGTGCTCGAAATAAAGTCGTATGATACTAAGTGTTGGAGCTCTTCTCATTTCGAGCCTTGGGTTATTCAATATTAACGCTAGGTAGACATTTTAGACTAGCCCAATTACAAGAACTGTTTGTTGGCGTTGGCACTATTTTGCAAGCAAGCAGCTTATTTTGACAAGCGACGCTATGGTACTCCATGTTCTCCGTGTGCATTTGCAGGTGTTTTGTAAACACATTCCAATACTGTCTTATCCCACCTAATTACTTTCAAAATTCTTTATTATAATGAATCTATTTGCAGTCTAGCTTTATTTCTCTGTTTGCGTCAACGATAGCTTTGGAGACTTCCCTTGTAAATGCAACGGGACAGATTGTATTTTTGTTTGTGTTGATTCGCTGTTCTAGTTTGAATTCGCGATTGTTTTATTTACGAATGGTATTTTGTATTGTTAGCAAAGCAGATACATTTCTAGAAAACTCGTAATTGCTGATATAAGATTATTTGCCCGTGAGCGTTTGTTACAGTATTTTTTCGTTCATACAAAAGGTTATGGTACAGAACGTTAAAAGAAGGGAAGTGATCAATGATGGTAGAATTAGCGTTATGCACAACGAGTAAATGACCCTTATTACCGTACTGTAGCGGACTTTCAAGAAAAATCAGAGGGGGGAAAAAGGGGGTGAATTTGCCGATTATTATAGAAAAAACGTGTTCGCGACATATACTTGGGAATATTTGTCGATTACACGTGTTCTTCATGAGAAAGGTGTACAAGAATATTTAGGCTCAATCAAAACAGTTACTCTCCGTGGCCACCTATATTAGTAAGATGTATAGTCACTTTCGTACCGTGTCTTTGGCCTTTGGTTTTACTACTTATGCCGAGAATTTGCCGACTCGATGGCACATAGGGGCACTTTGCCTCCCTTAATATCCGCTACCGCCCTATTATACTTCAAATTTCATGGTTCGGCCATTTTGAGAGCTACTTTAAATAGTACCACGCTTACCTTCCTTTAGATATGGTTGAAAGCGTCAAACCGGATGAGCGAGCTGTGATGACATATGTTTCATGTTACTATCATGCATTCTCAAGCTCTCAAGCAGTAAGATCATTATTTCCACTCATTATTTCCACTCATTTTGATTACCTTACCCACTGTATGTATGCTCATTTATGCTAAGCATAAATTAATTGTATATGCACACTACTAATATATGCATTTATAATAATTTATGCTTAGCATAGACTAGCATACATAAAGTGAATAACATGAATGCATAACTTTGAGGGAGCAATAATTTATGCTAAGAAGCTACCCTCATAATTTGGTCACCATTTTCTGCATGTGTCTGTATATTTGCTCCTGAAAGGTTGCATATGTTCGTCTTGGTCAGTAGTAGTGAGTATTTTTCTTGTGACAGCATTGGAGCAGGAATGATTCCTTGCTTGGGTGCAGGAAATAAATGTAATTCTATGGATGTTGGAAACAATAGCAAGGGTTGAAATATAATATTAAATCATTTGAGCCCCAATGCTGCTCAAAAAATTTCTAGTTTNTATTGGTTTTTATTAATTCTAGCAGCTCACCTTTTCTTCTTTATTTTCCATGCTTTTCGATTTGTAGCAGAAATTGCATTTCGCTTTTTCACGCTTTTTGTTACCGTTTGTCGTGTATTTACACGTTTCAATGTCTGGTGTCAGATTGCATCATGTTGTTTGCGGTCTTGTTCGTTTTTTACAAACAAAATTGCCATTTTTAGGCTGAAACTGCAGCTAAGCGTATCGTTAAAGTGCTGAATGTGAACCAAGGAAATGAACAAGCCATGGATGAATATGAAAATTTGGCTTCTGATGTGAGTCTTTTATGTTGCCTATCATTTTCGGTTTTGTATTAGCCTGTAGCCACCCTCTCCGCATTTTGTAGAGGAAGGAGCAGTTTGACATCATTTTTTATTCTTCAATCCATGATGGAGAAAGATCAGTTAAGTAGTTATCAGAGCTCCCAATAATAGCTATANAGTAAGCGGCTGGTCCTGAATAGTAAGCGGCTGTATCCCAAGGAGGACCACCCAGTTTGTGTACTTTTTTACGTAATTTTAAGTCAAAGTAGACGGCAGTTTAGGCAGAAGTAGCCGGTGAAAAATCGTCGTTGAAAGATCGCCTGTGAAAAATCGTCGGTGAAAAGTTCGTCGGTGAAAAATCGCCGATTACCGCCTTCTATTGAAACCTCTGAGTAATGTGTTTAAACCATTGATGGTTCTCTCGCACCAGCAGCAAAAGGTTCTACGTCATCTATTTCTTTATTTTCCCGCCCTTCCCATCTTGTTTACTCTTGTATTTTTGCATTAGCCTTCAGGATACAAGGATGCTTGCATTCTGATAGCTAGGATCTTGTTTGCGTTGCGATGCAATGCCAGTTACTAACTGTTTAAAAACATCTTTCTCTTGCATAAATCTTACAGCTCCTTGACTGGATTAACAAAGTTGTTCCTTGGTTGAACAGCAGAGATTTAGATGATAATACTCTTAAAGGCGTTCAGGTAAATTTAATCGAAAATTTCATTATTGTTTCAGGCACTTCAGCCTGTGTCTTACTTCTTATGCGTAATTTCTAGTTTTATTGGACGACGTTTGCTGTTAAAATAGGCACTGGTATGCTGAATGCAAACTCTATTTTGCTTCTAGGACAAGCTCGAAGAGTTCAGAAACTACAACAGAAACGACAAGCCACCCAAAGTACTTGAAAAGGCACAGCTGGAGACGCTTTTCAACACTCTACAAACCAAACTGAGGCTAAGCAACCGTCCAGCCTACCTTCCATCAGAGGGGAAGATGATCAATGTAAGATACCATGTTGACCATACAACTCTAATAGTTTATTTCTGAGTTGGTGTCTTATTGGCCCTTTTTACGCCGGCCCTTAATGGCGTTAATTTTCCTTATGTGGCGTTAAAAAGGCGGGCGTTAGAAGGACCGACAATTCACGACAAAGCAGCGGCGTTATTTTAGTAGTTCCTATTTCTGTAACCATTCACTTATCACGTAATCGGAGAAGAGGGATCTTTTGAAACGCTTTTGTTTGATTGTGGGGGCGGGAAGGAGATGCTGATATATGCAAATATACTCGAATCAGAAACATTTAATCGGTTGAGAAATAAGAATCAGCGATCAACAGAACTGACAGGATTTGTGATACACTCTTTTTTTTATAAAAACAAAATGTTTAGGAATATTGAGGCTCAGAATCTCTGAAATTTAGGAATAATTAAGAAATAATACGAGGCCTTATCACTTTTCACTATCATACTTTTTGAATGGCGTAAACTGTGGCCTAGAGTGGCGGTAAACCAAATTTCTTTCCTGGCGTTAAATTAGGGCCGGCGTAACAAGGGCCAATAAAGTATATGGATTTTCATGGTCACCTTCTTCCGCACTGGCAGTGTTTGAATGCTGAGAATATCGTCTTATAATTACGGATTGATCTTGTTGCATCGATTTTCAGCCCTATAGATTGGTTGACTTCAATCATCCTACTTATGAAAATGCTGTGTAGGAAGCCTTTCTCTGTTGTTGTGGTCATTTATAGACAATTGATCATGTGGGTAGAAACAGTTACCCTCACTTGAATGCTTTTCAACTTTGTAAAAATACAAAGAGAAGGAAATCCACTTTCTGAATTTTTGCTGGTGGCTTTTTGATATTTTGTTAGTATGCCTTTTGAAAAGTTAATGTAGTTAATCTATCTTTGATTTAAGTTATATGATAGAGATTTTGTGAATAGCCACCCTAAAGGCCCAGCTCCACTTAAGATTTCAGATACGAGAGTCACTGTTTACCGTCCCTCCCCCCACCGAATGTTTCGAACGTGTGAAATAAGGGATTCGCAGCTGAGATCCGAACAAAGTGGAGATAGTGGAGATAGGGATTGTGTTGGGAGGGGTCACTCAAGACGGGTTTCACTTCTCAGCCTGTTCTTCTCTTAGGTACGTGGGCTGGTTATCGTTGGGAGCCCCATTTATTGTGGATGATATCATGTGTCTCTTGATAGTGAAGCAGTTTGATAGCATCAATTCGCGTAATGCAAGTTAAGCGCTATCATTGGAGATCGTTGAGTACATCCAATCCGATTTTCATCTCAGTCGCCATCTTTCGTGACTATCTTTTTGTCTTTGTTCGAGAATCGCGTAATAAGCCAGCGAAAAGCCTCGCTAATGGGAAACTTCCATAAATCTTTTTTTATCGTTACGTGATGTGACATAGATCAGGTCTTTGAAGTGAAAGCAGCTTATTTATTTAAAAAAATGACCGTTGGCAGCTGCTGTTGCGTAAATAGTCAAAATGCAAGTGAGCAGAGGTATTTCGTTTGTTTACTTAATGGTTAATAAGCCATGGATCTGGTACATGCGCTGTAAAACAGTTTTAGATGCTCTGATTTTCTATGATTTACTCGATGTTTCCGTCACGCAATAGTTTTAACACAAGAAGTAAATTGATATAAGAATATGTTGACAAGAATCTGTTGTTGCTTTAGAAATTTAGTAGAAATGCTTCTTACTGAATATGTTCCACTTTGTGAATGCATTTTGTAAAATTATGAGTTACATTTATTTTGTGGCTGAGTGTGCTTAAATAAATTCTTAATTTTAGGATATAAATGGAGCTTGGAAGGGCCTTGAAGATGCAGAGAAAGCGTTCCAAGAGTGGATCCTTGCTGAAATGAGACGGTAATTCCATTTCTGCGTTCCTTTCATGCCGTTCTTCCATTAAGATTTTTGCATGTGCGATATTCAGTCTTTGTGTCAAAGTGATATACTGAGTACGATTAGAAACCTCAACTGTTGATTTGAAATAACGAGGTGTACGGGGAGTCTCTAATCAAAGACATCTNTCCGTTTCTGTTGACAGATGTCAATTTAATGGGGGGGGGGATTATGATAAGGCTAGTGTTATCCACTGTTTATTTTTGTATTGCAGTTTGGAACGATTGGATCATCTGGCTCTGAAGTTCAAGCATAAGTGTGACATCCACGAGAACTGGACTTCTGGCAAAGTAGAGTTTTTAGAGAGAGCTGACTATGAAGACCAGGGACTTTCTGCATTATTGGTATGTTGCCATGTTGAATTTGAAAACTGTTATCGCATACCTAGGCTGCAGTCTATTTTCATGCCTCTTTGTTTGTACGAAGTTTCTGGACTAAGATTCAACTATGGGAATTTATGGCAGCTCTGCAAGCGGTGAATGAGGGATTAACTGGTAAGCTATGGCGTAGCAGAGACCCTCGGGGCCCCTAGCAATTTTCCCTCCAAATAATGCAATAGCTTGGGGCTCTTATGAGTTGTCCGTACAATAATCTACGTTGGTTACGCCACTTCCGGCACTGTTTTATGCTTAATTGTAAGGGGGTCGAATTAGCAAGGGGTGGTGGATATTTTTCTAGATTTTCGTAAAGTGGAGGGGTGGTAATAAAATGACCTACTAGAAAATCGCAGCAACCCTGAAGGAAGTAGAAGAGATGATGATCCCACTAAATGGTATAAAGCGAAAATTGGATGGAATGATAGACAGTGTTCCATCTGACAAGGGCTGTGTAGTGCTTGATGGAGAGTTAACTCATGAATAACGGGATGAAAATGACAGTGAAAATTTTGCTGATACTGATGATTCCCACATTTTGCCAAAAATTTCAAAAAGTGCAATATGACCCCCCTACAATTAGGCGCAAAAGAGTATGCTTAGAGTGGGTTATTCTTTCTTAGGAACAGCCTCAAGAATATAAAATTTTAACAATGTGGAAGATATTATAAAATTTCCTGATAATTTTTTAACGAAGTGCCCAAATTTATTTGGATTTTATGTACTATTATCATAACATGAATAAGTGAATGCGAATTTTTAGGGATATCAGACCATTGTTATAAAGCATACGAACCTGATATGGGCTGATCTCAGAAAGGAGAATTCTAACAAAGCCTAAAATCTTCGGTGTCTTATTGAATGATTTTTTGTACAGCTCCCCCTGTGAGCAACGGGTGCTTCTGTAATTTTTAAATTTCTTTTGGTTTGTTTCACTGAAAACAGGCTTTGAGAAAAAAGCACGAAGCATTTGAGAGTGACCTAGCAGCACAGCAAGACAGAGTGGAACAGATTGCTGCAATTGCACATGAATTGAAGTATGCCTCAAGTTTAGCCTACTTTATTTGTTGATGATTTTTGCATTTTATCTCTGTATCTTCCCAGAGCGAGAACCAAATTTATTGAACACTTTGCTAGTGCAAGGTGGTCTTAAAGATTGTATATCGGACTTTCTTCTGAGAGTTTCAGAATGGAAGGTATATGAACGTCTAGGAGAACTCTATGACAGCAAATTACTGTGTTGTTGCTGGTTAGGGATGCAAACCAGCATGCTATCTTACTTGCAGTTATTGCATGTATTTGTATCATTTGTTGCCTTGACTACCCTGAAATTGTTATCTAGAATTATGAGAGATACTTTAGTGTTTGGGGTTATGGTAGAGTGAATGTCAACTTTCATGCCAATACTCAAAATGATCTTAGTGTCTTTGCCTGTTTACAGTGCTTTGGACTACAGCAAAGTCGACGAGGTTAATGCCAGATGCCAGGTATTTGACTTTCCATTTTTATTAGACAGAATTACTTCATCTTCCAGGGTTGTCATCAAATCAGGGGATTTCAGGAAAATCAGGGGATTTCATTTTTAATCAAGGAAAATCAGGAAAAAGAAGGATTTTCCTATAAGTCAAGGAAAATCAAGGAATTTACGTTTCTTACTGTTTAATTTCAGAGAGCTGAACTTCTCCATAATCCAATTGTACATCCAGTTGAGTGCGACAATTGCCAAATTTTCCCTTTTGTATATCATTCTGTTCTTTGCAGTCATTATGAAACATAGTTCCATTTTGGAAGCCAAAAATTTGAAAGGCCAGAAATAAGCTCAAGACCCACCAAAGCCTCATATCTGTTAAATGAGATGATTAGGTAGTAATTGGGGGGTGAAGGAATATCGGAAAATCAGAGGAAAGTGAGTAGTACTTCACTGAAAATATCAGGGAAAGTCAGGGAGTAATTTCCTGAAATAGTAGTGGCAACCTTGAGTTTCGGTTAACTTTGCGCCATAACTGTTTCATTATTATTTCGCTCACCTATTGCTTTTTTTTCTATAGAAAATCTGTAATGAGTGGGACAATCTTGGCAATCTCACTGGGCAGCGACGAGAAGCAATCGAGGTGAATATTCAATCAACTATTTGTCCAGAATTCTGTTTGCTTTTAGTATTAGCAGTCTTGTAAAGGTGTTTATAAGCATTATGTCTTCATGTATACACTGTTACAAGATTACCGGTGCATTGTGTAGGAATGGAGCGTGCATTTTTTGTATTTTTTTATTGAGATACTGTTTTGACGTTCCCTGGTATTCATGCCATAAAAATCGTGGGCTAGCAAAATAGAACACTCGTTAACACGTGTTCCTATAGGCGAACAGATCCACCTACACATCTATACACAGATATGAAGACATTTACGCATGCATATAATTATGCACGCGCAAATTTGCACATGTGGATACGTACATGCGTACATGTACGCATCCACATGCCTTCACATTTGCATAACCTCACGCACCCATTCGCCATCCGAACAGACACTCAACATCCAGATGAACAGATTGCTTAAAAATATTCGTATCATTTCCTCCTCAGGCACAAATTGTTTTGCAAGAGAAGCTTGACAACATGTGGTTAGATTTTGCGAAGCGAGCAGCTGTAAGTTGTTTGATAGTTTTATTTCCAACCCCATAAACAATCAGGAACTAATTCCTTTTTGCGTTATTCTCATATGATCGTTTGTGGTGCAGCTCTAAGCTCTGGTGCTAGCGTGTTTTGTACCCATTTGAATTCGACCTTGAGCGCTGGTTCCTTCAACATGGGAGATTTCGGTCCTATGCTGCTACATTTAGAGCCTATTTTTGTGATATGAATATTATGTATTTAACTGCATAGAATTTGTTGTTTTAAGTTAAGGCTTTTGCTTTTGTCAACGTTGATTGATGAATTTTCACTTTGTTAATATTTCTGCTTGTTAGCTATGACACTGAATATTTTTGTCACATGTACTTTCTAGCCCTTCAACAACTGGATGGATGGTGCGAAAGAGGATTTGATGGATATGTTCAGGGTTCACAAGCTTGAGGAGATTCAGGTTATTCTTCTTGATTTTATCTATAAAACGACTATTTTCTTCCTTATGACATGGAGTAAGGTCCATTGTAGAAGAAAGAGACGAAGGGAAACGGAGAGAGAATTGGAAATTAGAAGGGGGATACGGTAAACCCTTTTTTCGTGCTAATGTTATCTGTTATTGGGTTGGTTAGATAAATTCCTACATTCAATCAATCTATCATTCATTCATTCGTTGATTCATTCATTCATTTGTTCATTCACTTTTTGCTTTATTTTTGTATTTATTTACTTATTCGCTAGTCTTACTATTCCTATACGTTATGATTAATTATTGAAATAATTGTTTGTTCCTTCTAAAAATAGCAAATTCCTTTTTATCTTACAGGAACTTAAGAATGCACAGGAGAATTTCAAACAAACCATGCCAGCAGCAGAGGAGGAGTTCAGGTCAATTTTGGCTCTTGGCAACGAGGCTGCTGAGCTGGCAAAGGGGGCAGAGAATCCGTACACTTTAATAACAACTAACGTATGCTCTAGTTCAGTTTACTTTTTTGCGTAACACAGTTTGTAGTGGCCTTTGCTTCAAGTTGTTTGGTGACTAGGTTGATTGTTCATGCTGTCTGTTATCAAGTAAGATTTGGTTGCCACAGTACCTGGATGGGAAACCTAGTAGAATGTCCATTTGTTTAAAAAGTCAGGGAAAACATGGACAAGTTAGGGAAAAATGTTGAAAAAAAAACATTCAAGTTAAAGAAAAGTCAGGCAATAGTTTAATGTTTTTGTTAGTCTTAGTTGTGTGGATGCAAAAATGAATACCAGGAGAGAGACATCTAGCAAGATGTAGTTCATTTTTGTTTCTTATCATTGCTGTTTGTCACTTAGGGCACACCTTGTTCATTTCCATGCAGTAGAATAGACGAAGTCATTAAAGGGCGTGACGTATAACAGTCTCCCTAGGAAAGTCAGGGAGTTTTGTTTTTCATTTTCTGTGGAAGCTATATATAGGAATTGCAAAATAAGATTGTTTGTTTGATGTTTTTAAAAATTGCAGTGGGCTTTACGTATTTTTGTGCATTACTGTGATTAGCCATTATAAATGCTTTCGTCCACAATAGTTTTTTTTCTATTTTACTCGATTTTCCCTCTGTTTCCCCCAATTCCTTGGGGCTTGGAGGGCGCCTCTAAGCGGACTTTAGTTCTGGCACGAGCATTTACGACCGGATTCCTTTCCTGACGTCACCAATGGCCTGTGGTGGGCCTTGAGCCCAGGACCACGTTGGTCTGATTCGAGTGCATCATCTCTAGGCCACGACTGCTCTTTTGGTTCACGCTAGTCCCTATGTGATAATTCCTGTGGCGAATCGGAGGTAGAAGCTAGATAAAAAATCACATCGCTGTATCTATTAGAGATATGAGTGTTTTTGAATATGAATTTCCGATTTGCCATTTTCACTTCATATCTTTTTACCTATTAATTAGGTCCCAGATCTTGCATCCGAGCTTTGTAGTCAGTAGTTGCACATTCTTCTGCCTACGCTAGCTACCAAAGCTCTTGTGTTACGTTTTTTCACATTTTATTTAGGATTTGCAATCGAAATGGGATGAATTTTTGCAACTCGTACCAAGGAGAGACCAGATGCTGGATGATGAAATATCAAGACAACAGAGTATCCTCTTCCTATTAATCGCAGAATGCTCTTTATTCTCGTTGGTGTTGTTTAAAGTTGTTAAATTTGGCATTTGACCGTTTGATGGTTTCCTTGTTCCTTCTGTTCTATTGTGGATACCTAAAGAAATAAATTAAGGTTTACTTCTTGTGGAGGCTTTTGCGGTGGAAAAGATGCTTTTCATCAACTATTATAGGTGCCTAACTGTACTTTCTTCTCCCGTATCTCTGCAGGGATCCTATTATGTCCATATTCGCTGCTCTATCGCCAGTGAGCAAGCATTCACATACCATTTGAGTTATAGGTTGGACTTAGGATTTCTAGTACAGTAGACCAACACTATTCTGTAGAATTCTCCTTGATTCTTAGAGAGTACGCATCATACATAGTACTGATGTGCAAGGACCACTTATAGGCCCTCCCAGTCTCTAACTTTTCTAAAGTTGGATTCAAGTTGACCTTCTAGTTGACTCAATGACGGACTGAATCACTCCCTCTGCCCCTCTAATCCTGGATGCCAAATACATGCAGTAGAGCGGAATACTGGGTGCCACACTCACGCCGTGCTTGTTTACCATTAAATCATCATAAAACCTCATTAAATTGTGCATCTTGTTTCCTAGTGGAAATTGCCATAAGACAAATCCCCTATGGGGATCTACATATTTAAGAGAAAAATGGATGATAGTAATATGGTGAATACTTTATTTTTTAAAATCTTTCTCATAATTTCTTGAGTTGAATCTCTTTATTATTTTATTATTACTAATCCTTGTTAGACTATTTTATCAAGTGATTCCACAAGGAGTCAATCATACTTGCTCTAAGCCGTAGCATAAAACATTTAGCGGGTTTTAAATCCTTTACCATTGAACAGACAATGAAAAGCTGCGTTTGCAATTCGCGGACCAAGCAAACAGGGTAGGTGCCTGGATCAAGGACAAATCAAGCCAGCTTATCGAGATCAGTCTTGCTGGGCATGGAACCCTTGAGGTTTGTACATTATCCAGTTTTCCTACAAATATCTCTGCCATGGAATGGTAGTCTAGCGATTTTACTCGTGATTAGAAATCAGGACGTGTGATTCCTTGCTCTGATGTAATTCCAATGCAGCATTAGTCGTGTCAAAGCCAATGAATTCTTTCATTATGGAATGGATGGTGTACTAGAAAGGACTTTGTTGGGCATGATTCCAGTAATAGTTAAACAGGGCTCGTGCAGGTCCTTGAACACCTCGAAAAGTGCTGGAATTTGAAATGTCATTTCAAGGGCACTTGAAACTCCTTGAAAATGAGAGTTTTTCCTTGAAAATTGATCATATTCCTTAAAATTTGTGAATGTTTAATGTTTACTTCGTTCATACCAATGAACAATAAAACAAATAATTTAAAGAAATATCTAAAAGACAATTTAGAAAATCGTACAAGAAAACCCATGACATGCTAAGTAATGTCTCATTCTTAGTATTTTGTGCTTCCTGTGTACTCTTGCATGCGCTGTGAATATTAATTTAAAGCTCCTTGAAAATTTTTATTTTAGTCCTTGAACAGTCCTTAAAAACTCTTTGAACTTGCATATCAAAATCCTGCATGAACCCTGTTTAAATTGTAGAAAAGAGCCAGTCCATTAGGAAGGAATGCCATTGAAAGAGATTACGTTCTTTCTTTGTGTTTTTTCTTTGAATTTCCATTTAGTTCTAGCTTGATTATCATTTACTTAAAATGTTGACATTTGTTGACATCACTTCAGACCCAGCTCCAAATGTTGAAAGGCATTGAAACAGACATCACAAGCTACAAAGCCAACATGGATGGCTTGGAGCATGTCAACCAGGTATATTTGATGAGTTAATTCATGTTTTACGCGGTATACCGCGGCAGTGACACTTTCACTCATAAAATTGCAATCTTTGGTATAGTGCTAAGGCATGCATCATGCAAGTCAACTTGTCATTAGGTGTAAGCGTCTGTTATCAATTGAATTGTCAAGAAGATTTTGACAATCACAAGTATTTCTTTGTAACTTTTTCATTGGTACGTCATTGGATGAATAGGGCTGATAAATGAAGAAGTAAGTAGATAAATGAATTTGCATACATTATAGACTAGTCTATTGTAGTTATGCATGACAGAGTATACTTGGACAGTATAGTAATACGTTTTGCATAGTAAACACGATACTTTGCGACTCTGATATTTGATGGTGAACAAGACCAGAGAATTGCAGCTTGGCACATGCTTATTACAGTGAATTCTTCCATCCATTAGATTTTTGATAGAGTGTTCTCTATTTTAGCTTGCACAAGAAGCAATGATTTTCGAAAATCCACACACACCATATTCTATGGAGGTGAGAAATTTTGTTCACAAATGAATTATTAACTAATTAATGAATTCATGCTTCCAGTGAAAAATGTCCTTCCTCAACACATCTCGATATTTTTCCATTCTCGCCCTAACCGAATTGGATACGAAATTACTATGCAACAAAACGTGTTCTATCTGAAGATACTTAGCATAAATTTTCAGGTCAATGGCAGCTGCTTCATATAGGAATCATGGCATTACTTTCGTACAGGAAATTATAGCATTTCTCTTCTACAGTTTGTGTACTATCTATTGAACTCCTGTATGTAAGGGTATACACCTCCGGTCTGTTTCTGCAGTCCGTATACAAAATCATTCTTTTTGCTAGTTGCGTTCATTGTAAATGCTTTTCTCTTTAGGCTTTGAGAATAAGTTGGGAGCAACTGCTCACTGCGATTGCAAGAAATATCAATGAGATAGAAAACCAGGTGAGTTGTTTTAGGATTTAATTTGTCTTATTCATGGTTAGTTAATTTTTCTATGACAACCATCGATTTGAAGTCATCTATGTGAGATGTAAATCTGTCGTTGAAAGAGTACTAGACCTGCATCACATTGGCACTGTGATTGGGGGAAAAAAGGGGGCTACAGCCCACCCTTGCACAAAATTTGTCTGCAGTTTAATGTTTTTGCAACTCTGTCAAAGTCCTCGACTGCCTAATAGTCAGCAGCAACACTCATCATTTGAGAGATTAGGCTTGAGGAAAACTGCCTTAGAATGTTGTCTTTCAACCCCATTGCGTGCCTGCAGCATTACATTAATGGTTGAAGTGCAAGGAAGCAAAATGCACTATTCAGATGTTTCTGTTTATCGTAGATCTTAATGCGAGACTCTAAGGGAATCACGGAGGAGCAGATGAAGGAGTACAAACAGTCGTTCAACCATTTCGACAAAGTATTTAGTGTTTGCTTTATAAGGATTCTTATCATTTGTTCGTAGTAATTACTCTATTTCGATCTGATGCTGACGTAAGATTTATGTTACTTTCGTTAGGTAAAGTTGAAGAAGAATATAGGCCATTTATATTTCGTTGAGCTACTTTCACGGCCTCTTTCATATGCTAAGGAGAATTCTGAAGAAGAGAATAAAAAATATTGTTGATTTGATTGAATGAACCTCGAGAAACTCAATATCTCGCTTGCAATTCTCGAAAGTAATAGTTGAAGGGGGGGCTGGAAAAGTTTCGAAAACTAGCGATAGGAGGGAGCGATAATTACGTACTCTGGAGTAGTTGGATTTCTCGATGCCTCCTGCAGAAATGAATTGCATCAGTTGTTATGGCACATGTGTAAATGGTGTTTTAAAATGTTTAATATACTTACTTGTAGAGAGAAACAGTATCAATGCTTAAAACTATAGAGATATACGCAGCACTGAAAAACGCACCAAACAGCTTGATCTTGGACTTAGATTAATAGTGTGTTGCATCTATTTCAAATGAGTGGAATAGTTTGTGAAGCTTGTTGTTTAAGTTAAAAAACGTTTGCTTCTCTCGACATCTTCATACTACAGCTGTTGTACTTTTATCCACAGGACAGAAGTTCAATATTGGAGCCGAATGAATTTAGGCAATGTCTTGTTAGTTTGGGATACAATGTTGGCATTGATGAATCGGTTTGTAAAATGTTTCTCATGTAACTGTTCTATTTCCATCGGCAGTCATTGTTGTGTTCATTCCGTAAATACACACAGACACACACACACACACACAGACACACACACACAGACACACACACACAGAC
>OLMO02000275.1:4804682-4833873 GCA_900291935.2 Cassiopea xamachana
ATATATATATATATATATATATATATATATATATATATATATATATATATATATATATATATATATATATATATACATAATCATGATCAGCAGGTTTTTACATTATAGGGTCATTGGATAATGCATCTATTAACAACACATTTCGTCCTATATCTCAACTGCTTGAGCCCTTTGTGATTAGGATCCAATTTTAAACCGAAGTCACATAATCTCAAAACTTCTTTGTATCTTTCTCGCACGAAGGCACTGTTTGCAGCAATACAGAACAAGCACAGTACATGTTTCAACATAGCTTGCTCGTTAAATAGATTTATAGTTTTTGTTTCGTCCAATTCCATTGCCTTTATGTAATCATTCCATGCCAGCTTCTCCTTCCCAAGGCTTGTGTGAAGTTTGGCTCTAATACAGTAATCTTCATAGGTAGGTTTTGCTTCAATTATTACAGTTATATCGCAAAGACTTTCTTCAAGCTGCCCATCATCGATATAGGTATTGAACCTCTCTCTTATGATCTCAATATCCTTACGACCGGCGACCATCAGAGCGAGACTAAACCATCGAATTGCCCCAGCATTATCTTTCGCCTCCTTCTTGCTTTTAGCCTCTTTCAAGACTAAGCCACGTAGTTCATTAATTTCCCGTATGCTCAACATGCGTATATATTTCTCAAGGACGTCAGTATCTGCATCAACAAAACTTCTAATGATGATGAGGCATTCTCGTGTATTTGAAGTTTTTGCAAGCAGGAAGACTTTCTGAGACAATGCCGTTTGATTATCGGGCTCAGATTTTAATGCTGCGTCGACTTCGTTGGTAGCCTCGTGATAGTTTCTTCTGTGTAATAAGTACTTTGCATACAAGCAACGATACTGAGGCGTTTTAAAAATAGAGGCAAGAAAATCTGCATAAATACCAGCAGTTTCTAACGCCCCTTCCCCATTGGTGTCTCGCCCATTATCAAGCACCCTGTTTACAAAGTTTCTAAGAAACGTGGCAAATACCATAACACAGCTGATAGGAATTTTTCTGAGTACATTGAGTGCAGCCTCTTTGTTAGACTTTAGAATAACACTGAGGCCTTTTAGTGTCTCGTCTTCATTGTCAAGAACTGAGTATATCACTGATTTACTGACGATTGCGGCCGCGTTGTGTGGTTCTCGTTCTAATACCGAAAGGAAATCGTTCAGAGCTAGCTCGTAATCACCAAGATTAGCATAACAGAATCCTCTTACCAAAATCAAACCAGTCGCAGCACCATTCAATGCTATAATTGATATGTTAAAACACTCAACCGCGTCCGGATACGATTTTTCATCATGCAGGTACCGGAATCCGTGCTGTCGATGCACCCTGGCTATTTCTTGCCGCTCTCCAGCCGACAACCTGTGCAGAAATTCCGAAAATTTTGCACTGCCGATGGCAAGCATAATGATGCGAAAGTCCTGCACTGCGGCAACGTATGCACCCAGCTGCATCCTAAGGTTCGCAAGGTGAATCATGGGAAATGGATCGTCTGGATATCTCTGAATGTACAAGACCAATAGCTCCTGTGCAGCTTCGTAACGCTGCAGCTTTAACAGGATCTTCACGTAGAGAAGGTGAATCTCTAGGTCTTTTTGATAAACTTTTGACAGGAATTCAAATTGGCATCTTAACTGGTTAAGTTTGTTTTCAGGATCACGCTGCGTTTTGACCATTTTCCCATTGCCGTCTGTATCATCATTGTTGCTGCACTGATCAAGTTCCAAACAGCTAGTAGCGTATTGGCTTATACGAACTTTGATCTTTTCTTGATCCGATAGTTTTAAATTTCTAAACTGGTAGACAGCAACTGAGGTTTCATTCTTACACGCTGATGTAATTTCAGCCACGCCTTTGCTCAAGTTACCTGTAAGAACGTAGGCGAATCCACGCAAAGATTGGAGACCATGGATGACAGAGCTCTGTGTTGTCACCGCTTTCTGGATTTCTTCAATAGCGCAGATGTATTTACCTTGAACGATATGACTTTTAGCAATCGCACTTATTATATTTACATCATGGTGGGTTTTCATGCGAAGTTCATTGCCAAATCGTATCGCCACCTCGGTTTTTCCTCCGTTGTTCAAACAATCCATATAGAGTAGACCCGTTTCGATATCACTTATATCAAATGATTTTGCTATTTCACAATAAAGAAGAGCTCTTTCATTCAGCAATTTCAGTTTATCTGTGCAAGCGTTTTCGCTGATTTTCTCTATTGTGAAACTGTTATTTAGTCCTCTTATGATGTTGATAAGTGGTTCGTGTAGGCACAGAACAGTTGCTGTATCCAAACTAGGAATAGCGTTACTTTCATTATTGTCGTAGTACTTTCTGAGCGCCCATACGGCATGGTATGCTCTTCCAGCTCTAACGTGTATATCAAGGATGCTACTAAAATGCTTATCAATGTCGGCATTTCTCAACAGCGCATTAGCTACCTCATTAAGAAAGAAGCAGACAGTTTGATTGTCGTCTTGAAATGGCGTCTCCATTATCTGAGTTGAGTGAAGATCTTCAGCGCTTGATACAATGATATCGCTACACGCAAAGCTTGGTGATTTTCTAGCAGACATATCCTCCTTTGCATAACCATCATTACTTATTCCAACACTAGAAGATTGCTTCTTCATTTCATGGTTCTGCATGACTAATTTCAATAATTCTAAATCAGCATTTTTTGTCAGATGGAGTCTTGAACGTAATGACATCAAGTCACTCTCGTTTAGCAACTTTTTGCACTGCTTTATACATTCCTGGTCGTTCCCAATCCTAGCATAGATAATAGCAGTTAATATCAACACTGTTTCATTCTGCTTACATTTGAGCAAGCTTTGTAGACTGCTGTTCAAGTTCCTTAGCTGCGCTTTCTGGCTCTTCAGTACATAAACTGCTCTTGAAATAGCCAGTGTGTCATGCAGTTTACGAGAAAGAAGCTCGAATGTCAGGGAGTATAATTGTTCGTATTGTACTGGAATAACAAAGTCAACGAGTGCATCTTCATTTTCGGCAGTGTAGAGGCACCAGTCTTGTAGCAACAGTGACAGTGCGTTCACCATAGCTTGTGAGAGTTCACGGTAAATGCAAGCCAGTGCTAGAGCTGGTTGTACTTTGTACAGCGAACAATACCTTCTTGCTCTTTCCTCCATATTTTATGCTATAACGCATATACAGTAGCTATCATTGCTCAAAACATCGCTGGTTGTGCTGTCGCTGTAACCTTGTTTCACCTCTTATTCATAACGGGTCTACGTAGTAAAAAAATATGGTTAGCAGATGATCAATACGGATAATATATTTATGATATGTGGGTACAGTCTTATTGGCAGCGTTGCATTGACACGATTACTGAAGCTATGAAACCCAGGCATATAGATAGGACCTTCGCATATTGGGTGGCCTCCCAAAGAATAACAGGAATAGTCAATTCTAATATGACACCATTGCATGCAGCTGACTATAGGAAAGTAAGATGATACAGAACTTTCTTAAATCTAATGGGCAATTTTTTGCATAGCATACGTAAATTTGATTTCATGCACAATACTTTTTATAGAAGAAAAGTTTATAAGAATATTCAAGCTGAGACTTGCTGAAATTTGAGTATTTTTTAAGAAGAATGCAAGGTTCAAGCTTCAATAGGACTTAGAATTTTTGTGTATTCGAGTTATAATTCTGTTATTCGATTAATTTTTTGAACTATCGACATAATGTTTATTATTCTGTTCCACTTTTTGTTGCTTTATGAAGAAGTACGAGATCAACAAACATTTGGATATTTTCCTTTTGTTTTCAGACGAAGCTATACTTTTGGCACTTAGAGTAATTTAAGAATAAGCTATGGCTCAAAAACCAAAACAATTAAGAGTATTGAGGCTCAGGGTACACATATTTTTTTTAAGAAAGTGGCTTATATAACATCATAGAGGTCGACTACTCAAAAAGTTAAATATATTTAGTGTTGGATTCTTAAAACCTAAGAAAGCAGATAGGTTTGCATGAATATTAAAACTTCAATCGTCTGTGCATAAAGTATTATATATCTCCGGCAAAATATCCTATGTAGCGTCGTCATTTGATAGGTGTACATGCACACTGTAGCACTATTCATTAGTGTGAATACGAAAAACATTAGAACTAAAGATGCATTGGCTATGAAAGTCTAAAGGAAGTTGTAATACTGATATAGTGAAAAAACTGAGAAGGGTTCATAATGGATCAAAACCTTTTCTTATACAAAAATGCATTACATAGAAATTGAGTGGCAAAGTAAACATTAAATAAAAGTCAGCAAAACTAGTAGATTTTTTTATACAGTAGTGAGTTTGTTAACGTAATTAGTCGGGGAAAAGGGGTAAGGTGTCCGATACAATTCAAATAGCAGACATACATTGCTTCAAGAGACAAGACTGAATAATGAGGGCGATTTCACCAAAGAATAAAGCATCTTTGCAGATATCAATGTAGGGCCTAAAAATAGTGGTTTTGTCCAGTAATTGTGGTCTGAGAAGTCTAATGATGGCTTTGTGAATGAAATTTAGTGGTGTAAAAATTGCGTTCAAGATATTATCTGTTGTTGTTCTAAGTTTTCTTTATTGTTGAAGCTGGTTGCATGCTTGCTGAATGGCTAAACAAGTGTCTTGTACATATTTACGCCCTGTGTAAATCCTTCTTTAAGTCGTGTACCTCATCGACGTTAAGGAAAGTGGAAAAGCAGTGAGTGTACTGCTGTTAGTCGATTGCCACTACATTTGTAATTGAAAATTGTACAAGAAAACAAAGTGTATCCAGTTGCTGTTAGAATTAGAAGGGGCAACAAACAGCTTTCAGAACTTTGGGATGTCAGAAAAGCAACAAGGCAAAAGGAATGCCTACTCTTAATCATGCTCTATTGTATTCATACATTATATAATATTGCATTGTATTATATTATAGTATAGTATATTATATTGTATTATAGTACATTATTTTATATTACATTATATCATATCATGTTATAATATATTACATTATGTCATTTTATAAATTATATTATATTTATATATTGATGCTGCTAAAATCCCAACCCTCCTTCGCATGGCCTACCACCTCTCAGCGGCTCCGCTCCCTCATTCTTCCCTTTTTAGCATCCATAATCTAATTGTCAAATCAGAGCCTTGTTTTTTGAAACATGTAAATCTTCTATTCAATCTGACTGGCAAAAATTCAAGGAGAGTTCATAAATTAGCAATTCAAAATACGGCTGCCCACGCAAAATGTTAACCCATACTTTACTATTATTCATCTAAATTTGGATCTATTGTGGGGGCGACACGGTATCATGTACAACCAAAGAAAAAAAGATCAGTTTTAATTATGCTATTGATACTGAATCATCTCGGTAGGAGTTAATAAAAGGTTGTTATCATGCAAACAATATACATGCCTAAAGTTCCTTATTATGAGAAAGAAGGGGTCCTTTTCAAATGAAAATAGATTGCTTCTTTACCCCATATAAACAGCTGATTGGGATGTTTTACTGCTGGATACATAAGACCCAAGGACTGTAGTGTATGGTTCTTGGGGGTCACCCACTGTTACATAGCACCATATAAAATGTTTTTGAGACCCCCTTCCCCCTGTCGTAACGCTCCACACGATGGCTCTCTATGTGAATTAAGCAATAGCGTAACGAATCAAGGTACCCTCCAGCCTGGAATGATCATTTGGTTCACTTCCACTGTTCCATTCATTAGTGTCTACACGACATCTCATTCCTTATGGCCTTTGGCAGCCTTGGATGACCCCCTTTCAAGACCTGATAGGCACCTACACTCATAGTTGCTAATTCAATGGAAGGACTGAGCTCAAAAATGTCGTCTTCAGTAAATCTCTTTAACAGTAAGACTCTCACACTCTACTTACTTTATTAAATTAAAAACACGGCAATTTAAATAACTTTTTTGATCCTGCTTGCTCTCTAAATCCTTTCTTTAACTTTTTATCTAGTCTTTTACCTTTATTTGTTTTTTATTTCTCCCAGCAATGACTCATAGTCAAGAGAATTTGCTCCTTCCTAGGCACAAAGCGCATTGATGAACTTTTGTCGTTGAATGAGCAACGCTTTTCCCATAACTTCTAGCCATCAGATCAACTGGTGAGCTACACATCGTAAGAAGGTGATATATAAAACATCCTGCTTACTTACCATATATGATGCATGGTTATTGAAAGCTAACATTTCCTAGTGGGTAACTTCTTCTCCAGCCGTGGAGTGTCCTCTGCAAAGCGAACGTTGGTCACCGTTTGAGAATCCTGATGATCGAAAAGATTTGCGTGGAATTAGGAAGGCGTTTTTCTATTAATCCTTTAAATAAGAGTTCACCTAACTAAGAAATATCCCACATGGTTCCAACATGCAATAGAAACCAGATGGAAGTGGATATCACATAATGACTATACCGAAATATATCACTGTCCAGGAGATAGACAACATCATTTTGAAAAAAGAAAGATAATATCTTGAATGCCACAATTTCTGAATAATTAATGCTCAAGAGCTTTGAAACTCGCAATTATTTGTAAGCGCTAATGTGAAAATCAGAAAACTGACTGCTTCAATTACAAAACCTCCCTACCTACTTCAAAATCTCCCTACCTACTTCAAAGCCTCCCTACCTACTTCAAAGCCTCCCTACCTACTTCAAAACCTCCCTACCTACTTCAAAACCTCCTCACCTACTTCAAAACCTCCCTACCTAATTCAAAACCTCCCTACCTACTTCAAAACCTCCCTACCTAATTCAAAATCTCCCTACCTACTTCAAGGTACCAATCGACACAAAACACAATGTCGATACATACGAAAGTACGAGGCACCCAAAAGAACCTTCACAAAGTCCTCTCATACAAAGCTCGTAGAAACGCGAGCAAAACTACGTGATTTTTTTATTAGAAAGTGGTTTGTAAGGTAGTGCTCGACCGCTCAAAAGCTAGAGGTTCAATTCTAGATTTTTGAGATTTAAGGAAACCTATCAGTTCATACAAATTTTTAAATTCTAATTGTTAGTGCTCCATGAAACATTTATAATAAGAATTGCTCAACCGACGTCGACATGAAACAGCCACTGCTATTATAGGTACTGCACAGCGGTGTAAAGCCAAATTAACAACTAGGGGGGCTCGTGTATAAATGTGTGTATTTCAAAACGAGGTTAAATATTGTATTCCAAAACGAGGCTATTTAACGATGGGCATCATTAGAAATAAAAAGAGGCTAGCTCCCAGTTTGAAAGCCTTGCACAATGACAATATTACGATAAAAGAAATTTTTGAAAGAAGGTGATACAATGTTCTGACAAAGCTGAACATAAAGGAAACCGTTGGAAGACCTTAAAAGCTGTCATATGTTGAGGTTGCCTATTCCAGGAATATGCAACCAGAATCTTTTCAGCAATAACCTTGTCATGTTTTGCTTTGAATCAGTGTTTGCTTGGACAAGCTAGGGGGCTTGAGCCCCCCAAAATGAGAAAAAAATAACTGGTACTGCATTCTCTATTTTTAATACCTCCCTCTATCAAACGTCATTCGCCAATATACGCCGCATGTACGGAATGGGTAGTTGTGATACTATTCACTAAAAAAGAGAAATTATCTGCACCTTAAATCTTTCTCCCAGAAAGCATCAGTAACATCTTTCTGTCTTATGAACACCTCCAGCGGGTGATACATCGAGAACAGTCAAAATTTTATAAGCGCCGCGGCATGCAAATCAACACATTTGGTATTCGGTCTATAAGCTCCAAGACCTGCCGACGACGGTCAAAGTCATTACAGAAGCATTTTGTGCAATTCTCTAAGTTCATATCGCTCATTTATTGTCTCTGTCACTTCGAAGGTAGTCAACAAAACTAGGTGGTTAGCCTCAATAGCACAGTGCTCTTAGAAGCTGATTTAAGTTGGGAGACACTTAAAAACTGAAAGTTGCAAGATTTCAAGCTGTCGTACATTAGCTCTCGCTGTCATTTTCACTCAGATAATTAGATAGGGAGACAGATATACAAATGGACATACAAGCAGACAAAAAATAGGAAGGCAGGAAGATGGATAGGAAGACAGACAAGAAGAATAAAGTAAAGAAGATAGACAGGAAGGCAGATAGGATGGTGTACAAGAACACAGACAGAAAGACAGAGAAGAAGATAGTCAGGAAGATGGATAGGAAGACAGGTAGGAAGACAGAGAGAGACATAAGAAGAAAGTCAGATAGACAAAGAGAGACAGGAAGATAGACAAGTAGACAGACAGGAAGATCGACAGTTAGACAGACACGAAGATAGGCAGCCTAATAGGAAGATATACAGGAAGATAGGAAGACAACCAGCAAGATACACGGGAAGACAGGTAGACAACCAGATAGGAATGCACAAAGGACAGCAAATGGGAAGACACGCAGGAAGATAGACAGGATGACAGGCAGGAAAAGAGAAAGAGGTGCAGACAGAAACATGCAGTAATGAATGTCAAGAATAATACTACTGCATAAACTTCTTCATCGATCGATGAAGCAATAATTTATCTTTAGATTTTAGTTGCATAAAGGAAATTATTAGACATAGTAAGTGTTTCCTAGCTTTCAAATGAAAAAAGTCTTCGCTTGAAGTTGCTTGTCTTTTAAAGTCACCAAATGTGCAAATTAATTCTTACTTGCAATCTAGCGCTGGCACTCGTTTTCTCTACGACTTCATCGCAAGGTATTGATCAAGTTTATTTCCTTCTGGGTGTGTGAAGCTTAGCTTGCCACCGAGATAGCAATATTGAGGAAATAACTAACATTTTTAGAACAATAAATGAATTTCTTTGCTGTCAAAGCAAACTTTTAAAGAGAATTGATTAAATGCTTTGTCCCTAAAAGCAAAATTTGTGGTACTCGTACATCTTTAATAGCATTTTCAAATGCTCAGTTAGCAGTAATCAAATTGAATAGAAGCAAAAACAGAAGCACGTTAAACAGCTGCAAGAAACAAAAAAATTTGCCCTTGTTATTGTTCACTTCGGCTTTGATTTTCGTACAAGGAAACAGATCTTGATATACACGTTTTGTATTTATAAGAAAGTAGTTTATAAGAAAGTTGTACTTGACTGCTCAAAAAGTTAGGAAAGTTCAGTACTAGATTTTTTAGAACTAAGAAAGTTCTTAAGTGTAAAAGTGTTTAAAATGTAATTTCTGTGTGTACAAGATGTTATGGATGTTTTATTGGCTTTCCTCCAACAATTCAACTCTTGCAATTTACAAAGATTTATCACAATTTCAGGTGTACATGGGGCTTTTCACTTTCCTCTAATGTGCATGTCCAAAACATTGAAAGTCAGAAATTATTGCAAAGAAAGTTCTAATAAGGTTTCGATACTGGAATCGCGAAAAAGTTAAGACAGTTTCAGTACTGAGCCAAAAACACCTTCTTAGGGAGTTGTCATCAAGTTTGACATGTGCCGCAGCGGAAGCATACTTGCAAGAGTATGAAGCTTTCCAAAAATTATTTATGGGGGATCAAAAGCTTTTTGAAAAATTTTTGGGGATATGAAGCCAAGGAAAGTTTCTAAGAATGAAATCATGAACTGCAATGATAGTGCTTACTAAGCCCTACAGTTCTTCTGAATCAGGAGAGTCTGAAATTTATGATGAAGAATCCTCCATCACAGTGGTTGCTTCCTGGCTGCAGATGAATAAATCTCTAGTTAGTAAGGGTGTTTTTACAGATAAATAATATTTGATAAGGTGGGGGGAAGGTATAAAATATTTTCACATATTATGGGGTTATGAAATCATTTTACATATTTTTATGGGGTATGAAAATTTTTGGTACTTTCAATGATTTGCTTCCATCCGGGTACCTGTCGAACTTAATGATAGCTCCCCTATAGAATGAAAAAGGTGTATCCATTTATGCTATTGTTATGCCATTTGTGACGTGGTTGCTGTGCTACTTTTAACTACGTCACGCTATTTGTCTAGCTATTTTGTGCATTTAAACGATGAATACTTTTAGCATGACAGTTGGATGTACGCTTGTATTCTACCTGCAAATCCTAGACACACTCGTAAAATGAAATAAAAAGAAGTATCAAGTAGGTTTGCAACGCATTAGGAAGTAGATTGCAAATCATCGATTCATATCTCGCATTTCATGAAGAAAGACAAGCACCTGAATCTTTCCAGGAATGTTAGACCAGGAATGCGGCAATAATTTAACATGACTTGGAAAAATATTTTTAAAAAACTTGCTCTGACTCGAAGTGATACAGTGGTTATGTCTAAAATGAGGGGCGAAGCTAAAGGAAATTGTTGGGGGTGGACAATTACAATTTGCCGACAAAGAGCCTCCCATCGAGCTTTGTCAGTAATGCAACGTGGAATTGTACTATTGATATGCTGCAAATTTGCTGAAAAGCTAAAAGTTGGGGGTGTGGCACCCTATCCAGCACACTTCTGTGGCTGCACCCTGTCTAAAATAGGCTGAAAGCCAAGGATTGGGAACCTATATTTCGCGAGACAAACGTGGCTTTTTTAATGACAGCATTTAGCTCCTTTCTTAGGACAATGAATAATGATCACCATAGGGGCAGGAAAACTTTGCAATGAATAAATAAAAGAACTGATATTGAAACTATGGGTCTTTAAGAAATATCTAGCCTTTTCAATTTTCCTGCCAACCTATGTACGCTTTCTAGAATTCATGGGCAGGTTTAGTCACACTGTGCCCGGACCGAAAAATTCAGCCAGTCCGCCTCTGGATCAACAGTGGTTATCTATGAACGGTTTGCTCAAGTAAGATAACTTTACTAGAAAGCTACAAATTTTGAGACATATTATAGTTGCAGGTCTTACTAAAAAGTACTCACATTTAGTTTTATTTAGTGTCAAAAGTGCTACATGGCTCTTGCTGAAACATATTAAAACACATGTGGCTTTCATGGCTCTCTTAGCCAAAAAGGTTCCAGTTCCCTGTTGCAAACGTATGATAGAAGAAAATACAAATTTTTCACCATCTCTTTAACGGAGTGTGGAAGACTAGGTCATCTTGTAGTACATTAAGCATCAACATTTCAAACTATGTTCCTAATGTAAATGACTACATTTATTCATCTTTCGAGAGCAGTCAGGGAAGCCAGAACAACATCGTGGTAAGGAGAGCCAACAAGAGCTAAGTGGCAGGAGGGTCGCTTGCTTCCTTCTGCCCCCCTGTTCGGCGTCCCTAAAGTCAATTAAAGGTATAGAATAGTACGATTGGTACAATTTGGATGCTTTAGAACAGGAATAGAAGTCATCTATGACATTGGATATGGTCTATTGTAGGCTGTGAGCAAACACAGAAAACCAAGACAACAAATTTAATGAATTTTTCTTCTATAGTTGATGAGGAAGAGACTCTTTTCATATTCATGAAGATTTTGTTGAATAGCACTAAGTAATTAGCAAATGGAGCATTATTGTTGGCACTTTCATTCAACGTGCAATTAACAAACAATCATTGAATAAAGACGTAAGCAATATCACGTATTTAATTGGAATAAATATGAAAGATTCTTTCAATGCCAACATTCTTTTTGTGTAAACTATGGTTTTTCCTGAGCAAGCGAAGCATTATCTGGATTTGGGCCAAGAGATGAACTCGGCTATGGACCGATTATAATAATTAGTCCCATAATAGCCCCGTATAGCTTTCTTGGATGAGAAAACGGCTTTCTTGAGGACTTCTGCTCGAATTTCGGACGTTCAAATTATTTTAAGATGCACATATTTTAGTGTCTGAAACTTGAAATAAAGTTGTTTGTTTTTCTTTTTCGGCAAATATGAAAGTGTTAGGCAAAGTTTTAGCTAGACTGAAGGACATAGTTGAGCTATGCATAGCTTGGAAGGGAATTAAGTTTTATTCGAAGCGATAATCTCTAGAAAGTAATTGCACAGATAAGCTACGAGCATAAGTTTTCTAACCCAGGTCCTTGCTGAATTTTGGAGCCTTTGATCCATTGCCATCTCCTAGCCTGTTTAAGAACATTGAACATACATTCAAGAACTTCCTCATCATCATCATGTAAAGTAGCATATTTTCGTTACAGCTTTGCAAAACCACCTTCTGCATGCAACGGAGATGCACCTGGTCCCAAATGAATGTGCAATGTGATAATAATACCATTTTCTTGTTAGTTTTAAAATAGTGATACGACACTAATATACACTAACATTAAGCAATGTGGATTGCATTGTGGAGATTATTTGCTGCAAGCATTGCAGGTACAATGATTTGTGAAAAACCAATCTTTTATGAGAACTTTGAATTGATTGATACTTTGTGATGACTTTATTTCATTTGGGAGAGAGTCCATATCTTTGGACCCAAAAAACGTAGAGATTTTATACCATAAGTAGTAGTTTTTACTTTTGGGACACAAAGTACATCGTTTTGTCGAAAATTATAACTAATAGATTTTGGGGTAAAATAGTCTTTCATAAAGGCTGGATTCAAGTTTTGGAAAGTTTTGAATATCTCTAATGTCAACAGCCTAATAGAACGAATATGCATTGTAGTAGATTTAGCCTTCACTAGAAGAGTATTGTATGATGAAGTATAATCAGAGAGTGCTAGTCTTAGGGCCATCTCATTGATTTTCTCGAGTCTCTTTTGACTTGCGTTGCTGCAAAATGACCAGATTAGAGGGCAGTAATTGAAGTGACAATGTTTACCCCTTCTTCATTAGCTTTCTCCGGCACACTAACGCTGCAAAGTATACGCCTATCCTATATAGCAAACACACAAGGCTTTTAAATTGGGTGTAAAGTGCACAGTCCTTTATAAGAATGCCTAGCTTTCTCCTTAGCCTCAAAATTCTTAAAATTTTCTGGTTGTGAGCCTAAGGTTATTCTTAAACTATTCTTAACTGTCAATGGTGTAACTTCATCTGAAAATCAAAGGAATATCTTAAAATCTTATTTGTTTTCTTCATCACAAAGCAAATCAAAAGAGGAAACTAATAAATATTGTATCGATAGTACAACAATTAATCTAAAACGATGCTTTAACTCCAATATACAAAAATTAACTAAATCTTGATAAGGTTCTGAACCTGAATATTCTTACTTAATTCAGCGTTGTAGAACGAGCAATGTACTACACCGTGAAAAGAGTTCTTGATTATCGACCTTGTTTTGCCACCAATACATTATACTACTTCAAGTTTTACTTTAAATAAAGCATATAAATTACCCAGGGGGTCATTGGAACATTTTTTATACGGGGGATCCATCTGCGAAAAAATTTGCACACACCCAAAAATATCAAATAAATTACTTGATGGGATCCATTCAAAATGGCGTTATTTGGTGTAACAAATTGCTATCACAGGGAAGCCCCCTCTCCCAGAAGTATCGGGTCACAACGCGGATCCTCAGCCAAAAATATCGGGTAGACCTACGTGCATAGAAGGCTCAAGTGACCCCCCTGGAATAAATCGTATTCTATATCATCTATCTCCAGCCTCTTCATTAAGGTTGATAATAAGGGGGTGGAAGTTTATGGGAAAAAAGCCCCCAGTTGTTTTGATGTACTGCCAATATGTCGACAGTAACGAGATAAAATTTCAAAGAACCACACCTATTAGACCGGCCTAAAATCTAGAAGTCCAAGCCATGAAAGTGCAGATAGTGCACACAATTTTTCAAAAATTTGGGAATTCGATGAATCCAACGGGGCTTGGTGAAATGTTGGGGCTTCAGTCCCTAAGCACTCTCAATGGGGCTATCCCTGGGTCAAATCCCATTCCACCCCTTTCAGTGTGGAGCATACAAAAGCGTGATCACAGCCCAGACGGTGTGCACTTTATCAACAAATAACACAATAATGTATCCTTGGTGGGGCTCCACTGAACAAGGGAGGTCCAAAATAGGACAAGATCACAAAATGCCAGTTATCATCACTGATTTATGTTCTACAAACAGATCGAATCGTCTGGCTATCTGTAGAAAGAAACGATACACTGAAAAGGTGTTGTGAAGTTTTTACTTGCAGTCTTGTGAAATATATCAGTCCGTAGTACAAAATAGAGATTTATACGCCAAGAAAGTACTTACAGTTCTGTAATTACCAGCAAATACCATGTTCAACGTACGATCCACAACCCTGGACTGCATAATCTCGAACCAACTTTTGCTTTTGAAGATGATCTCATAAGCCATGTGACGTATAATTTAAAATCAAATAGCCTCCAACTTTGCAGTGCTATTGCTAAGGGGCATTCAATACAATAAATTTGATCTTAGTAATTACGAAGAATGTTTGACTACAAACGGAATGAATGACAAGAAGCAAATCTACTAATGCTTCTGGGCTTATAATGTTAGAATTCAAAATCTGGTTGCTCTCAAAGCGGAAGGGCAAGGGCTTCAAGAGTCTTTTCATGCTGTAAATTACATTTTTCAACCAATTATTTTTTAGCTTCAGCTTCCTATTATTTTTGAATCAGTAGTAATTAGATTGCAGAGGTTACAATAAGCTGCGCAGCAAAACGAGTTTTCATAGTTTGCATAGTACTAAAACAAGGGAGTATAATTGCTCCGTCATTTTCATGTATAGTGCCATACATCTGCATCAATTTTGCGTATAACCATGGTATAACTACACGAGCTTCTGCATATGTTTGCATAGACTTTTGCAGTTGCATGCATGGAATATCTTACACATCAACATGCCAGCTTTCTGTACCTCATACTTGGTGACTTTCAGATTTATGTTATTGTCTTTAATTTCTGTAATTTCATAAGTGTGCCGACATAGCAGCTAGAATAAGTAAATCCAGGAAGAATAAAACTTTAACGAACATTATCACAGAATTTCAGAGAATGTTCTACTTCTTCAATGATACTTGCCATGACGAACCGGTACCAGAATAAACTTAATGCTAGTCCTAACTTATATTTGTTACTGCGCTTTAGAACATTATAGTTCCGTATACACATTCAAGAGATATTTGATGGCAAAATTCTACAGTATGAGGAGAAACGCATCTATGAACACAATATGGATTCATTGTTAAGGGCTGGTGTAATGAACTGAGCACCAAATGGGCGCTCACCGTATGGAAGCATGCAAAAATTATCTGACTCTTTGAAGCAAAAAATGCCTAACATGCTTAAAAATCATTTGATTCAAGCATGCAAATGCTATTTTTGGGTACTCTAACAGATGTTCTGGTTTAGCAGATCTCGTTTTCCCTTTAACAGATTATCCTCCTCCAGAACCTAATTTAAGCGTGGGTTTGGCTCGATTGATGGAGTTGTTAATGGAAACTGTGGGTCTGTAACTGGAGAAAATGTGGATTTGCAAAATGGACATAGCTAGTCATTGACATCAGGTCATCAAAATTAACATCACTCGAATCTCCAACAAAGCAGGAAACTTGTAATACGATTAGCAAATTATTCTGCAAGCAAAAAGCCACACCCCGGCCAATTCCGTTCTTAAACTCTACTGTTGCAGCTGGGAATTCTTGGCTTCTACCACGCCCATCATGTACCTCCAAAACAATACCACACCCAGAAGTGTGTCTAGGCGGTTTCCTTTTGAGGGGGGAGGGTGCTTTACAAAAATTTGACAAGCTGCGGCAGGAAAAAAGAAAAAGGAAACTCTATGCCCAATAGAATGCTATCCTGCATCACTACCAACTTCATTGCAGTTTTGCATACATAGGGGGAATCACACCCCAACACGCACACCCCTCACCACACTGAATGTTTTAATAACAATGAGGATCTAAAAAGTTTCCGCATTTTAGGCTTTGCCTTTCTAAAATGAGAAAAAAACTTTTATCCTGCCAGAGCATACCCTTTCTACTTTCCAAAGCTCTAGCTTAACCTTACGTTCTGATTTCATTCAATACATCAATCTATCTCAAAAACGTTAATATGTTTTCAATGTTATGAGGCAGAATGACACAAATGAAATCAGAAAGTAAGGTCAACCTAGAGCTTTGGAAGGTAGAAAGGATGTGATCTAGCAAGATTAAAATGCTTTAATATCCTCTTGAATCTAAAGAGATTTGCTAACGAACTTACTAAAAAACATTTATGGAGGAAAGCCAATGGGTTTAATTCAGTGGGTGAATAATTAGCTCAGCGGACAAAACTGTCAATGAAGTAAAAAATGTAGAATCGACTGCATTGTTTGGTCATATAAAAATCATACAATAGTGAACTGAAGTTGTGAAACTGAAAAGAGAAAAACATAAGATCAGTATTTTTGCTGTATACGTTCGTTATAGTAATAAATTGAGTTTCACATAAGTGACAACGTTACAGGGGACTGGAGGACATGCAGTGGCGTAATCGAAGTAAGTTGGGCTTAGATCAACTCCAAAGGAGGCACAAAGGGGGCTCCTCAGCAATTTTCAGGCAATAAGTGTTTTTGTATTATTTCAGTTGAAAATAGTTCCCATTCAGCTCTCTCCACGATCGGTTTTCTAACTCTTTCAAATTCGAAAAGAAAATGCTAAGGGTTAGATAAAGAACCTCATCCAAGATTTACCTTTATCCTACTTTATACGAATGGAAGCCGTTGTACTGAAATACGTGATAGGGTATTCGATTTCTTCTTAGTGTGGCCTAGCGGCGTAACGCAGTTTAGGGCACCTTAGTTCAAAAACAAGGGGTCTCCGGCCAAAAGGAGCCCCCAACGAATTCTTTTGTTTATGTGCTTTTTTGGAATACTAAGCTTAAAGGTTTCCTAAGGCTATCTCAAAGCCCTTCCTAACCATTGCTGTTAACACAGCACTGGATTCATTCATCCGTTTCTGTTTATTCGCTACAAAAGGGCCCCCATCGTACTTAATTCCTAATGGCCGCGAGTATCTCCGTCACGCTACTGGTGTGGACACAAATGGTCTGTAAAGGACACAACCTGTTGAGCTCCCCCCAGTCTGTGGGGGCTAGTGACACCCCTATATGTCATGATATAAAATCAACCTCTCCCCTGCTCATGTATGTTGCCACTGGGCAGCACATTCAAGCTGATTTCAGCTATATTATCTTACAGTGTAATTTATACTTCAATTCGTTGGCTAATGTCTTTCAATACATATTCAGCAGAGCACGCCTTGCAAAACCAACGGATATAAATATATGGCTAACACTCTTGAATCATAAATAGCATCATTATAAGTGACTGTGCATTACACGATCCTATCAATCAAGATTTCGTATTCCATAACACGTAAGAAAGAAATCGTTGATTAGGCAATTCAATGTATGCATTTCACGTCAATGACTGTCTAGCTGCTTCAGCAATAGCGTCTCACGGTGCCCCCATATTGTTTCTCTTGCAGGGATAATAAATTCCAGAAGTATATATGGCAGTGGTGTGCATATTGGAGGCACGAGGCGCCACACCCCGAACATGCTCGAAATTGTCAGAATGTTGGTCATGTTGCAAGAGACTTAGCATCCCATTGATCATACATTTTCTGTGACCTTGTTTCTAATGATAGTTTGTCAAATGACTCCACAACGTAACCCCTAAGAAAAGCGTCTAGGCACATCTCTGGTATATGGAAACATAATATGAATCAGACATCTTTAGGTGAAATCCGCCTCGACTTGGAACTTTATATGCTCTACAGAGGGAAATAAAAAGCCCTGATTCAAGCACTAAACGCCTATTGGGGTCATTCACCCGTTACGTAACTCTGAATTTACCTTTGTTGAGACCCCCCTGACGTAATATTCCCTATTATAGCTCTCCATATAAATTAAACAATAACGTAACAAATCAAGGTACCCTCCCTCCCCCCAGAGACATTACTTAACGGGTGAATGATCCCTTATAATTAAAACAACCTCCGAGTTGCTCATCGTTGCATTACTTTAGCAGAGTTGAAAACACTGTCATACATTTGATCTCATTGATGGTGACTTTGTGCACTCATGTAAAATCTCTGGTAAGTACCTCTTTTATAATTACACGGAAGTGGACCTGTTGGAACATTTTCACTGTTCTCAATGCAGAAATACCACCTTGATGCATTGAGCTTTCAGTGAGATTTAAGCTATCCCTAGTAACTAGGGCTGAAGAACTAAGTAAAATAGAAGGGGACTTACGTGAGCCATCTGTCAGAACTAGAAGGGGGCTTAGCCCACCGGAAGCATAGGCGTCAAATCTTGATTGGCTAACAAAGGAATCATCATCGAAGGATTCCTGCCAATGATGTTCGGAAAATTAATGCTGCAACATTATTGCCAGGAATCCTTCGATGGCGAGTCCTTTGTCAGCCAATCAAGAATTGACGCCTATGCTCTCATAGGACTCTCTTCTACAGTCTTGTTAGTAGCAAAAGTCAAGGTAAAGGGAAGGGGAAGAACGTATGAGATTGGTGGCCTGAATTTTGCAGTTAGTAATGATTACTTCCACCCTTTTATGATGGCAATAGCCTAAATTTTCTTGCTTCCAAAAGGATTCCTCCTTAACCCCAATGTTACTGAAGTATTCAGGACACTAAATACATCGCGTCAGAAACGATACAGTGTTCATCTGATTTTGTTTAGTCCATAGTTACATTGGAGGAAAACGAAAAAAGGGGTGCAATTGCTGATTTTCATATTTTACCTTCATTAGCTAGCCAGTACAAATTGGTACATCAATCAACGTTGGCTTAACAGGCGAGAACTTTTATTTTCCTATAATCAAGTATTTTATTATTTTTACATATTTCTTGCATATTTTTCTTTACTTAGTGTAAGCTTTAACTTTGATGTATACATATCATAATTCTGAATCAGAGGTTTCTTGTAATTAGCTTTTAGATTTTAACAGGGCAGGATGTAAATCAGATTTATGTAAACTGTAAACTTTACCCTGCATAAAGAATTTAAAATGAAATGAAATCCATCAAACAAGCAATCAATCAGTCGATCGGCCAATCGAAAAGTAATCAATCAGTAATCAGTCATCCAATAAAGCCATGTAATCATCTAATAATTAGTCCGTTGCGAAGGATTTGGAACGCAGTTTCAACGCTGCTCCCTGATTGTCCCTGTAGTAAAGCGACATTATACAAACTGGAGTCCAGACTCTTTTTGAAGTATGACATAATTGTTTATTTTTCATTGTTCGAAGTGGCATGGCCTAAGCGTATGTCTTTCTCTTGCGTGCTAGTTAATTAGATACCACTAAAATTTACAGTCCCTAGGATATACACGAAATACAAGTCTCTACTAAATTGAAGATATTGCCGGGTAGGAAGCAATTTAGTATATCAATTATGGAAATTAATCCAAGCAGTTTCAAGATAATTAGCAAAAGTCAACAGGCGGTGTAAATGATCTATTTTTAAGATAGTATTTCATTGTGAAGATATACAGGAGCAAATAATTGACAAAGAACAATGACTGTAATATTTTAGACATGGTTCTAAAGGATATGGAATGATCCAATGTTATCCATGGCCATACAAAAGAAGATCTGTTTTTGCGCAGAATTTACCACAAATGAGAGAAGAAGCACAGGAAGAAGAGTTCACGTACTTCGCTTGGAATGCAAACAAAGAGGGAAATTTTAATGAAATCTTTTCTTTAGCAAACAGTTCTTCAGCTCACCCATAGGCGGAAAAAGTTTAGAAGCTGTCATTTTGCGAAATGGATAGCCCAATTAGCAAAGAGCAAGAAACTGGATGGGCTCATAGATGACAATATACTTCTTTTTATAAGAAACCAACTCTCTTGCTTCAGCTTGGATGTTTCTTAAAATATCGTCAGCCTTAATGTTTCCTAAATGGTTCTTAAATTCTAAAGACTTCCAATGACATTAAAAGACTCAGATTAGGCAACTGTGAAGCAAGAAAGAGGATGCTCAGGTTTTGTGAGGCATGTTATGGATGTTGTTTCAATTTTGCTTATCGCTTGATCAAAGATTTTCTTACAAAACAGTTTGTCAAGTTATATTTGAAACTCAGCATGCCTGTGTATCTTAAACGTGTCTTAATTGTTGCCTAATTTCAGCCTCATGTTTCGTATATACATGTTTCTTATAAAAAAAGCTTGTATACGAAAAGATGATGAAGAAACGAGCAGGGACGTCACTAGGGTAGGGCTAGAAGCTACAGCCTCTGTTGGAACATACTACCTCCCATCGTAAAGTAAAGAAATCTTTTCTTGGAGATCTTTAGCAGTTTTAATATCATACTATCCGTATTTTAGCCCCCTCGTTGGCAAAGTCAGCCCATGTCAGAAAATTCCTAGCGCCACCCCTTGAAGCGAGCGAATAAGACCATGAGGAAATGTAAGTTGAAAGTTAGCAAGAGTCAGGAAATGATACATGCAGCCAGTTTCCACTATTCAATAACTTTGGCTCTTTAAAAAGCCATTAGAGCCAATTTCACGACACTACGTTACATGTAAAAGTTATAGAAATCAAAACTCTTGCCAAAGTTGGAGCTCACCCTTGCAATGAGCTTTTCTCATTTTAAGGCAAATTAGGAACTGAGCACGAGTTAACTTCATGTAAAGTACTAGGCATCAATGCCTATGACATCATTGACTGATGACGACAGCAGAGCTCAATGTCGTCGTTCCTTTAACCGCCAGAAAATCTCTTAGCCATACACAGCCTGAGGATATTACTCAGTAAATAACGTATTTTCAATGCTTGTCTTGTCACAATTATATTGTTAGATAACAATTTCTCAACAGCTTTTAAAGTCTTAAGTAGTTTTTTACCATAAAATAGAAGCTATTCAGTGCTTCATTTCCACGAAAATTACCTAGCTAGGGGGGCTGAGTCCTCCTCAAGTTACAGCTAGGGGGCTGCACCCCCTCCACACTCTCCCCCTTTTCTGCACCACTGCGTGAAACTACCAACTGCCGACTTTCCATCTTATCTATATACCCGATGTAGGTATTGGCATTTTATGTAGTATTACTTTCAATACTATCATCATCTTCATTATCACTATGCCATCCAATGTTTAAGGATAAGAACTTTATAGACTTCCTCTAAACCAGGGGTGTCAAAAATTTTTCTACTTTATTTCTGTTTGCTATTCTACACGTTCTTTATAAGCAAAAAGAAAATGAGGCTCAAAAGATCTAAATCTTTGAATCTTTGAAAAATCTTACGAAACTCCCAAGCTCAATTTTCAAAATTGAATTTTCAAAGTTCAGATTTTATGTCTTCCAAAAATCGAGATCAATTCATTCTTATATTCAAAGTGTTTAAGATAAAATTAAAAGTTACAAGATCAGGAAAGGCTGGGGAATCTGTTCTAGCCAGTTTATTTCAGTTTATTTCAGTGTAAGTTAAGGAAATCTTACGAAAATCTCAGACTCACTTTCGGACAATTTACAAAAATTGAGGCTCGGGCAGAAAAGTGGTCTTCTTATAGAAAAACTTGTATTATTTTTAGACACTGAAGAGGAGCTCCTTGCTGGAGAGACAGCAGGATCTCCGCTATATGCGGTAGTGATTTATAAAGTGAAAGTAAGTCTCCAACGCCCTTTCAACCCAGAAGCATACTTCGACATAAGCGCCAACTACATGAGGGTTTAGGGGATCCAGCTACTCCTGAGCAATACAGCGGGGGGCTGAGCCCCCCTGAAAAGGTGCGAGAAAGAACATTTCTTGTTGTCCAAATCATAGAAACCCATGAACTGACGTGATTATGATACAACATTGACACTGTTGATCTGCATCTACATATCTGTTCTGTTGATATGGATAGCCTTTTGTTTTGCCATCTTCAGTAAAATGTAGGATTAAAAACTGTATCCATGGTATGCAGGTTTCATTATTTTCTAGTATGAGCCCCCATCTCCCTGAGAAAATCAAAGGTCCCCGTCTATGCACCTTGATATCACTGAAGCAGGATACTCTCAACGATTCAGTCCATTGAATTGCAGGTACGTGCATAATGTGCATGTGTACAGTTGAACCTCGATAAGTCGACTACCGGTTATGTCAAACTTATACCTCGAACATTTTCTCATTTCCCTTGGATTTAGTATGCTTTATGTACAGAAAATACCCCGGATAAGTCGAACTCCGGATATGTTGAAAAACTCGATAAGTCGAAGAAATTGCTAACGCCTTTCAACAAGTAATGCATTAGGTCGAACAAAATTGGTAAATTCAAAGAAAATGCGATCAAAAAGTCCTGTCAATCTTAATAAACATTTCATTTCATTTCAGTTTTAATAAACTACTAAATATCTCGTTGTTTCATTGAAATCGTTACAAAATCTGCTTGACTTTCAAAAGTTTGAAGGTCGTACGAATTTCGAGACGATTTTTCAATTGGCACGGGACTTGCATTCTATCTCTATCGTTTAAATTTACTGCTTGCCCTTTCACTTCAAATGAGCATTTGCTTCTTGAGGCATCTGCATTTAGGAAACTAAATATAATTTTGCAAGATTTCCATTGCTACCCTTATTCAAATGGCCAATGGGGCATCTAGGGACATTTGGCAACTCTGCAAAGTTGGCCAAAACAGTGTTTTGGCTGACATTTAGCCATATCTTGAGCTAGAATGATCCAAAAAGGTGGTTGAGTCTCATTTGAAGAGAGATTGCCTAGTGAAAAAAAGAAATCTTCGAAAAACTGAGAATCTGGGATCTAATTTCCTTATATGGTCATTACTGAACGTGGCTTATTTAATTTGTGTAGTCAAGTACAATGCACTGGAACACAACACACAAAACTAATTTCTTTTTGGATTTAATTTAAACTCAATCATCAAAAGTAAATGATTTACAATTTTAATAAAAATTTTGTCATTGCCACATGGATTTACGAAAAATCCAATAAATTGAATGGACTTCGAGCAACCCCAAGATTTGGTACTAATAGATAAAAAGGGGCTACTACATCCAACATAGACTATATTGGTTTAAATTCTACTTGAATATTCACCCCTTGGCCCTCTGGGGGGCATTTGGAAGCAAAATTCAACCTCTAGATATGTAAATCTCGATAAGTCGAAAGCTCAATAAGTCGAATAAATTTTTGTTTCCCATGGCAGTTGAACATATCGAGGCTCAACAGTAATTGTTAATAGTTATTTTATAATAGCTGGTTTTATGCACTTTAAAATGTAGGCTTTTAGATTATGCACTTTCTTCTTTCTTTTTTCGTTAGTTTTTAGCTTTCATCTTTTAAATAGACTGCTGCTTGTAAGCCTGAAAAGCTGCATGGACCATCTCCTTTGACAAAATTTGAATTTATATACGTACAAGAATATCAAAACAATCCAACAAACAGATGCGATTAGTTGCATGCAATTTCTACCCATTACATCCAATGACATTAAACTATGCAAGAAAACAATGTCTACATTGTAATATGAGCCTTGTCGCTTTCTATTCGTTTCCTAGCTTCAGCCACAGGAGCACACAGCAAATTTTGTTGCAAGTAAGGCATGGAAGAATACAATGTTCTGCTAGGAAGACACTGGCTGGAACGACGTACACACTTTTTTATAAGCAAGCCTAATTTTTCGTTGAGCCTTAATATTCTGAAACTTTTTTGGCTTTGAGCAATAGATTGTTATTTAGTTATTCTTAAGTACGAATGGCGTAGCTTCGTCTGAAAATCAAAGGAATATCTTCAACTGTTTATTAATGTCTACTTCATCATAAAGTATAGCAAATGTAGATCAGAGCGATAAATAATTGTATCGATACTGTAAAAGTTTACTTATAAACAGCACTATAATTCGAATGCACAAATATTCTAAGTCTTGATGAAGCTTGAGCAATGCATCATTCTTAAACTATCCTTAAATTTCAGTGATTCTGAGCCTTAATGTTCTTATAAACTTTGTTCATATAGCCAAGTGTGTAAAGCAAACCACATCCAACATGGCATTCAGTTACTCTAACAAGCACGGATATCATGTTTCAGGATGTTGCTAAACTTCCCAGTAGCAATAAGTCACAGATAAAGACTATGATGAATTTTGGACTTTGATTATTAACTATATTATTATTATTATTTTCATTATGAAGAGCATGGCTACTTCGATGCAGCGATTTATACTTTCTAATGATTACATAAAGTATTTTGCATGTATCAAATATACCTCTGCACATGTTCTAGAATGCACATGTTATTTTCCTAACTTTTTTGTCTCTACTTCCAGCTTTAGCTTGATGCCAAGTATCTATTTGTAAAAAATTTACAAACCAAAAAACGCCATTGATAACCCACATTAATCATTATATTGCGGAATAGATGGTGATGTTGTCTATGTTCTTGAAAATAAACTTTTAAGGAAGTTGATTTTTACCACACTCCGAAGCAAAATAGCGATGCACCATTTTCAAAGGCAGGCTGTTCACATGATCAAAACAGGGTTTCTGAGATTTTTCAAGAGCGAACTGTTGGAAACATTAATGAGGCATTGTGAAACCTCGATACTTGAGACTTGCTACACAGTTAATTTTGATCAATTCCTCTCAAATAAACTGCTGCATGCGAATTCTGTAAGAGTATTTCCTCTAGATACTAAAAGCTGGTTACTTACTTGTATGTATTGAACTGCAGCTTATAGACAGCGGATCTCTGACTTGTAAATAAGGTGGCTTCATTCAAGGAATATCAGTTCATATGAATTGTGAACAAATAAGTCTTAACATGAGCAATTGGCCAATGTGTTGTGAAGTCAACTTGCCTGTGCTAAAGTCTTGATTTTAGAGGCACAGTCTTGCAGTGACTACACAACTGAAAGCACAAACAAAAACCGACCAACGCAGAAACTGAATTTGAAGATAAGAATAATGAACTGGTAAAACAACTAAAAGATTAGCACTTACTTCAAAATCAAAACTATAACTGTTGCTGTCACTTCAATCCGAAAACTGTAATTCATCAATCAAAATTCAACTCTTTCCGTATCCTTGTTCTAGGTGTGCCACCATCAGCTGATAGAACAGAACAGACAATAGGCGAGACCGACGTTTGACAGTCAAGGTTTCTCCTTTACCATACGTAGTGTCGTAACTATGCAAGAAATCCAAACAGTGTTAGTTTGAAGCCATCTGTAATAAAGGTGATGAAACACCATAATCCTCAGGAAACCACATCTCATCCAAAGCATAAAATACAGATTTTGATCAACTTGCCGATTATTCACGCGCGGAATTATACTGCCTCCCAGCCACGGAACTCCGTATACCTTTTATCCTTAACCTATTTGTTCATTATCTCAATGCGCTGCGTTGCCTCTGCGGTAGTACAGTCGGCTTAGACCCCTGAAGACATGGCTTAGAGTGCTACCACTAACAACTATCGCTGATGTCAAGAAGAGCATCCACTCTTTAAATGCACGTTTTTTTTATAAAAAAGTGGTTTATAAGAAAGTAATACTCAGCTGCTCAAAAATTTAGGAAAATTCAGGACTGGATTTGAGACTTTAGAAAGTTTTTAGTGTTTATGTAGTTAAAATTCGAATTTTCAGTGTACAAAATGTCATGCAAGTGATGTTGACTACTCACTAACAGTTCAAATTCTGTTATTTACCAAGATTTATTATAATTTCAAGCGTGCACGCAGCTTTTTCACATAACATTAATGTGCATGCGCAAAAAATCGTAGCTCAAACACTTCTGCTATGAAAGTCATAACAAAGTTTTGATGCTGGGATTGTACTCGAGCGTTACCCAATGTCCACCTAGAGGTACTCTCACGATCCAAATCTACCAAAAACGTTTGGTCACAGGAAAACACAAGCAAAATCATGCATGTTGATTACATTGCTGTTAAGGGTCACTCACTTGTGATGTAACGTTAAATTTACCGTATTTCAGATCCCCCTTCCACATGTCGTAACGGTCCGTACTATAGATCTCCATATGAATTACACAATAGCGTAACAAATCAAGGTACATTCCCTCCCCCCAGAGGTGCTATGTAACGGGTGAATGATCACCAATGATGGAGTTAGTAAAATCCCAAAAATTTATTTAGATACCTTATTTCATTTATTAAATGCTCATTTGATGAAGACTTGTAAAAGAGAGAGGTGCTTGTATTGTTGCTATGATTTCAAGACGCTTTATACACGCTAAGCAAAAAAGCAAAATAAATAGGAGAAAAAGGGCTATTTCAGGGCCCACTATTCTTTTCATCCACTATTTATAAGCGCCGTATACTAGAAGAGAGCGTATAATAGAGGGTGGCTTTAAAATTAGGAAAGACTGAAGTTCCTTTCGCTGATCAAAGTTGGTTTAAGTGTTTGTGACACTCCAAGAGAATCGGGTTCATAAGGAAGCTTGAAATTTCTTCCTCAGCATTTCTGTATCGTAAATAAACGAGCACTAAGTATTACACATCTGGCTTAAGACAGAGTTTTGAAGACCACACCCTTTAGAATCGCGCAAACTAAGAACTCTAATTCATTCCTCGATATTCCATTAAACACCAAACTTCAGCAGTGGTTTGTAGTGTGAGCAAATATGTGAATGAATTTGCAAATCTTGAGCAAAGCAGAAAATCTATCCAAGGATTTTTAATAACTTAGGATTCAAAGGGGGAAACGGCACCCCCAAAATCTCCCATGGATTAACGAGGGGCTGTACCCCTGCTGACCCCCCAGGATCACAACCCTGTACAGCAGTACTTTCTTCAATACTCTTCATTAGTTATTTGATATGTTATAGTGTCAAAATCTGATGTAGACCTATACTCCATGGTGTACAGCTTCTTGGTTAAAAGTTTTCAACGTGGGAATAACCGCCCTCTCAGACTCTATGTGTATTCCATGCAAAGCTCGCGCCATTTAATAACTTTCGGCGTCACGACAAAGTAGCGTAAATGAAAAGTACTCGAGTAAGAGTACCTCCAATGATCTAGAAAACGAGGTATGAGGGAAATTTTTTAAAATGCATGGATGAAAACAGCGATGAAAAAATGAATGGATGAATGCATGGATGAAAAAAGTCAACACAAACTTGCAACGGAAGCTTCAACTTGTGGTACACTCTCTTTTTTATAAAATACCTAATTTTTCACTGAGCCTAAATACACTTCAATATTTTTACGTTTAAGCCTAAGACTATTTTTAAATCATTCTCAAGAGCCAAAGATGTAGCTTTGCCTGAAATCAACAGAATATATTTTGTTTGCTGATGTCTTAATTCTTCACAAAACAACACTAAGCTGGACAGAACAACAAGTATTGTACCGACAGTGCAAAAGGTAATCTACACAAACATTAAGGTGGAGCAGAACAATAACTGCTGTATCGTTAGTACAAAAGTTAATCTAAAAGCAGCATTGTAACTGGAATACCCAAGCATTCCGAGTCTTGGTGAAGCTTGCGTTTTGCATTACTCATAAATTGTTTTAAACTTCAGTGATTCTAGGCTTTATAACATCCACTTATCCCTATGAGAGAGTGTATATGCTAATCATGCAATTCTGGTTGGACACATAAGTAGCTACATTGTGAGAAAGTGAGGGCTTGGAGCTTGCTCCAAGAAAGTATTCTCGAGGCAAAGCCCTCTCGAACGTTGTAAATGGCCTTTCTTCAACACAGAACATAGCTGTTTTTCACAATTGCTATTTTTGCAGAGAGGGAGAAACTGATCCCTCAACCTGGCATCATCGAATTTTGAAGACTTCAAACTAGAAAGGTAAATGTTCTGCCAACCTCTCTCCTTTTTGCCGTAGAATGGATGTACCCCAATGCTAGGAAAAGAACAATCTTGCGCCAGTATGCCAAGGAAAAACATAGTTTACGCCGGATATAACCAGGTTAGGCTGCATGGAATACACTTAGGTCTCGGAACAATAAGCATCTAATGAATCAAATGGAATCCAATTCAGTGCACGGGTTCATTTTTTATAAGAAACTACTTTATAGGCACCTTTATACTAGACAGCCTAAAAATTTAAGAAACTTTTAGAACTACAAGGAAAGAGCTAAGCAACTGAAGACAACTATCACATTGAAATTGTTATCTGGTTCAATGCAAAGCTATATCAAAACAATGGGAATATGACATTGCTTTAGAATTTAACTGTAACTGACGCACTTTGTTTGTCATAGGACAAATAGTTTGCTACATTCGCGTTCTGCGCACGCCTTCACAGCAATTAAGGTACTAGTAGGGTCTGAAACTGTCAAAAAATTGAAAATTTTTTTTCACGTCCAATGGAAAGCCCCATCATTGGTGCTTCAAATGAAACCAGTTTTTATCATTGTAGGTAGCTGAAAACTAATAAATTATGGCATTGTTTAACAGTGGTCTTGCCAATACCGTTCACTTTTGTCATTCATCTTCGTGAATGAGGTACACCTTTTGAGCGGTAAAAATGTAGTGAATGCCGTGTATCTATATACCCACTTGAAGCTCAGAATTTCCTCTTTCAACCAAGCTTGGAATAAAAGGTACTTCACTTACCACAATCATGAAATTTTGGTTTATTTTCGGTGACCTAGATCAATGTTTGCAGGAAATACGTCATAAGTTCGCTTCTGGTTGGCTCCTTCAAGCCACGTGATATATTATCGATTTTTGATTGGCAGCTTAGATCAGTTGTGAGCAGAAAAGCTAGGGCCTACTGTTGTTGTTGGCACGGGGTAAAGCGTGAGACGTTTTGCAAATATTACCTGAATATCGAAAAGAAAATGGGGAAAACAAAGTTCAGATCAAAGAATAAGTTCCTTGGACGCCGAAAGAAACCGGTGGAACGTCTTCCCAGCCGCAATCTACTCGACGAACTTACAAATCGGCCAGTGCCAAGAAGTTTGATCTGATGGACGTTGATCTTGATAGTTTCAGCGAAAAAGAAGACAGCAAATCTGGATGAACTATTTTACTTTTGCTCAAGTAAGTTCATTGAACAAATTGATGACAAATTTTTTATATCCAAATTGTCAACAAGCCAACCTAAGCTTGAAAATTGACGGCGCACATTCGTACGGATTTGCCAGTAAAGCAAGTGTTGCTTGTGGTACATTTATGAAGTCAGTAGCTGAAGAATTCTTGTCTGAAAGAGTTGTTTCAAGTAGGGAGACCAGAGGAAGAGCACCCTTTGAAATTAATTTGAGGGTAGCTATTACCCTCAGGGGTATAGGTTGTGGGCAATATGCTTTGACAGAATGGGGCCCAATCATAAGTATGCCCAGTTTTTTGGCCAAAATAACATTT
>OLMO02000275.1:4841509-4859182 GCA_900291935.2 Cassiopea xamachana
TATATATATATATATATATATATATATATATATATATATATATATATATATATATATATATATATATATATATATATACATACATACAGTTACTGGAATGGTTATCACTGATGAAACAATAGTGAAACATTTGAAAATTGAAAATGTTTTCTTGAGCTCTATAAAATATCTAATAATTGTCTAATAAGGTTTAAACTTAAAACAAACCATGTTTTTCTAGTAGGATTGTAGCTTATGAATTGCAGGCCCTCAGTTAATATTATCACTAGTAGGGTAACTGCCCCAGTAAGTCATTATCCTATAAGTATTTTGCTCCAATAGTTGGGGTCCTTCTTGAGTGTAATATACTGACATTGTTAGCAGAATTAACTGGAAAGGGGTTTGGAGCAGTTGCCTCCAGAAATAGAATGTTAATTTATCTTGTAGATCCAATATTGCAACAAAGAGTCAAACTGTAAGTCTATCAGAAAAGAGAGTTTTACTGAGGTTTTTTAATTGTGATACAGGAGGTTTCTAATTAGTTTGATTCTAGAAATAAAACTGTTCTTTTTTCCTTTTGCAAAGTATTTTGAGGTTTTGTAATGATAGTCTAATGAAGCTTTAGTACATCTCTCATCTGAGGGGGTAATTTCCAATGTCCAAGAGAGTGTAATTCTAACATTTTTCTGGGGGCAAGCCCCATGTCCCCAAAATCCAACACTCGAATTATGGAAGGAAACACTGGCACATAAACTTAGATGTTTTGGCACAGATCTGTGATATGCAGAGGTTCCTGCCTCTTAATTTGACTTCCAAATCTGTGCCCTCCCCCAAATCTAGTTTAGCTGTCTAAGGGCCTGCAGTCAGCTGTTCACATTTCCTATTCAGCATCTCCATTTGTTATGTTTATGAGCATGGGCCCCTATTCATGTTTTGCCCCACTAGCCAACTTGTCCTAAAAGAAGCCCTGATGAATTACATTTCAACATGTATCTATAGCTCTATAGCTGATATAGGTAAATTGATGCATTTTGCAGAGTGTGATATAGGTAAATTGACAGAGAAAATAAAACTATATTTAAGTATGCATAGATACATAAACACATGCATACATACCAGGGGTGGATCCAGAGCTGGACTTTGGGGGGGGGCACATGATTCATTTTATTATCTTTCATGTGAGCTTCTTGTTTGCTATAGTAGATATTGCTGTTTGGGGGTGCCATGCCCCCTGGCCCCTCTTGGATCCCCCTTGATACATACATATGCATACACATATAGCTTCATGCTTCACTACGAGGAATAAGGTGCAACAAGGACATGCTCCATCTATTCACTGCCAAAATTTGCTTTTCAAAATTTATAGTGCAAGATTATTTTGAACGATCGACCTCCAGTTTACAGTTGGTTTGCAGTCAGTTTACGGTAACTTCTTGTCTTAGCCTATGTATTTTAAGCTTACTCCTTGAATTTTGTATTAAATTACCAATAATTGCACCTCTAATAAGAACGAGGACAAAGGTTTACTTACCATTTTAAAAGCTTTCTTGAGAACAAAAACAAGAAAAATTTAACACTATTTGTCCAAAGGGGGATTTTCAAGTTTTGTATCAACAGCAAATACATTTTGTAAATGTCAAATGCAGAATTTGCCTTTGCCTAATTACCTACCTGCAAGTACTACTCCTTCCTCTTGCGACTTTCTCATGTTTTCATTTACAAAACAAAAGTGCACATGTCTATTAGGCTCCATAATAATAGCTTGGTACAATTAATATTCACTTTACCTGGGCGAGCTTAAATAAATAAAAAACATACAACACCCTCGCTGATAGGTAAGTCATCGATCTGAAAAAAGTGGAAAGCTAAGTCATATGTTTGAACTCACCAAATTATATCTCGACAGCCGCTGCACGATCACACTTCCAAATAGTGTCAAAGTGCTAGAACTCTACACTATTGGTGCTTGCTGCCCGTACAGCTATCACTCTTCCCTCTTCTCTTATTTGTAAGAGTTGCCATACGCATGCGCTTCAATACCCCCAAACTGAGATAAAAAAACGCCCACATATGCCAATTTTTTTTTATATTGAAAAAGCCAGAAATACACCAAAGTTGAGAAACAGAGCCAAGTAAATGCTAAACTTTTTAGCCTCCCTGTTAGAACTTCTAGATACGAAGAATAAATTATGGTTATATCATGTATAAATAATATCAGCTTGAAATGTTTATCCATTGATTCTGATTTTCTGTAGTAAGAATTACTCTAAAAAGCCATATAAATCCTCTTTATATAATGAGCCTTCGGTATATCGATCTCTCGCTTCTACGCACTAAATTTTTTCTCCCGTCAGCCCAAATACCCTGAAATAAAGAGTTCAGAGCGCTAAACATCACAGGCAAGTTACAGATTTCAAATATCAAAGTTCAAATTGTGTACAAATTAATTTTCAAGCGTAGAAAATTTGAAGTTAAAGTGAAGTCTACAGTATATAAGGCTTAAATTATCTTTTAGTGATTATATGAAATATTTGCGTAATTTTTTTACTGTTTTTACCAAGATAACACTGAGCAGACGATGTAGATTATAATGACCTTGAATTGTTTGGATCACCATACGGTTTATTAAAGTTATACCCCTCCCTCTCTATCAAATAGCAATCCCCATGTTACATTCATTGAAAAGCATACCCAGCTCTGTTTGTGAGCACCCCTAACTTATGCTTTTTTTAAGCAAAATTGCAACCCTTCTCTTTATTACAGATAGTTTCTATAGCACTATACAAAATGATAAAGGACCGTACTCAAGAGCTGTCACCCAGGAGTGTAAAAACAACTCTCTAGCTAGGGGCACAAAATAGGTGAAACCAGCAGAGTATTGATGAAAATACAATGTTTTGGAAGCTAACAATACAACTGGCGAATGTTTCTGAAATTTACAATTTTTTTTTTTGATTGAGATTGTTTTCAAAATTGCAGCCACCATGCATTTTCTCACGTACGTCACGAGACACTTAACCAAAATCTTCTAGAAAATGAAGAAATTAACTAAATTATTCAAGCTGCTTTGAAATTTCATCTACTAGCATTGCTAAGTGCTCAACTATTTATAATTCCCTTTTAGAAGTTCAGAGAAATTTCAAGAAACAAAATATAACTGGGATGATGTCATTTGTACGACGTCACATTACCTCGCCCAACTTTAGAGCTTTCTGCTAAAGTAGGTTTTGCTGGATGCAGAGTTATCCTGTAAATATTTATTCTCTGTGCATTCAATTTCATGACAAACATATTTTTAGTACATTTTCGGACGTTTTCATGAGTATTTTAGCCACTTTATCTCAAGTTTTTCATTTTGGATGTCACGTACGTCACATGAGAAATGCCCTATAGAACAATTAGAACAACAACAGGCCCGTAGCCGTGGGGTGACATAGGATCACAAATGCCACCCCTGGGCGACAGGATGCCAGCTTTTCCCCACCACTGGGATATTTTTTGCAACTTTTCATTGTTGCTTTATGTTTGCAGCTAAGGAGAGATCCAAAATTTCTTTTAAGCTCGACTTTGGTCTTTGGGACATACCAGAAAGTTCAATTTTTTTCTGCACACACATGATCAATATGATTGTGGTAACATAAAGTATGAAATAAGCTCTCAGATTCTGTGCCACGTGATTCCTCTAGGATCACCACTGAAGCATAGGCCTGGCTACATGCCTGAACAACCATTATTTGCAAACCATGCACGACTTCATTATAATGCTACATTGATCAATTAATTTTTCCCTGGCTTGGGAAGCTATTCAAAAGTTTCCTGAATATTCTAGGTTTTCCTTGTATGTTCTTACAAATGGCCCATTTTCCAGGTTTTGCAGGTTCGCTATGAACGTTTCGTTGACAAAAGTCCAGGTCTATTCGTCCACTTACGAGCTCAGGATAGTCAGCTGGGACTTCTTCCATATGAAGTTGCACGTTCTTGGGAACTTCCATGTGGACTTTTACATATGGCTGGTACACACATGCATTTTGAGAAAGCCTTCTGGAGTTGGATAGAACTTTCGTAAAATATCCAAGACGTTTCAGTTTGTAGCTGCTACATGCTATGAGATATGAAAGCACAAAGATAGTCTGAAAATAACCAGCCTCTTCTAATTGCTACATATAAAATTACACAAAATAACTTTAAAAATTGTATGAACTTGACAAGAATCACTATAATACACCATGAAAACTCTACGAAGAACATTGGCTATTTCAATATACCCTTCCCCCATCCAGCCCTGGATAATATCGAAAATGATTAATCTAGTATGTCACTTTAATTCAGAAAAAAACAGTCTTGAAACAGCTATGGGTTGGAGCACTTTCCAGCAAAAAGATGGATCGTTTTCAAAAACAAAACTTGTAAGAATGAAAAAAGATCCTTACGATGGGTGCTTGATGAAACATGGTTTCCTAAAATCAGTGAGTATGTAAAACTGGCTTGCTATGACACCAGCTTGGTAATGGGAGGTAGGAAGTGAATGAAGCTGGTCTAGAAAGGTAAGTGCTATGTCTTCATTCCATTATCGTGGCGATGCAAAACTTTTTCCTCATGGGTCGGAATTGATGCTAATGAGGAGGGACAGTAAATGGTTATAAACAATGAGACAGTTACAAGCGTGTTAAATTTTCAAATAGGCGATTACCTTAAACTATAACGTTGACTGCGTTTGTGGCACACTGTAAAGCCTGGCTTTGATATCGAAGTGAGTGATGGGGACGTGTTCCTACAAAGGATTGGCGATGCTGCACGGATGCTTACAGTGATATGGAAATGTGTTTATAGTAGGGCTGTCCAACAAAGACCGATTATTAGATATTCCGTTATCATATTTAGTATTCGGTCAGCGGATTCACTGACCAATTACTTGGGAGGAGTCAAACTAGTCGATTAATCGGGAGGAGCCAAATTCTTCGATTATTCAGGCGTAGTGAAATGCTTCGATTATGTGGGTTTAGTCACATACACATATTATCCGGTTAGTGTAAAAAAATTCACAGCGGCCTAACAGACAGTTTTCTCGCATTGGTTTTGCAAGGAGTTCGCTCAAAAGAAACTTTATCCAAGAAACGCCGTATGTCTGACCACGCCTATGGTAGAATTTACCTAAATCATGACCACACCCATATTACCGAATAATCGATTATTTGATAAATATCAGACCGAATAACCGAATAGTGAAATCAAAAGGTATGGACAACCCTAGTTTATAGTGATGTCACTGACATTCCCGTCATGTCCCCGGCGTCGCCGTCGAGACAAAAATGCCGAACAATGCTCGACATCTTTTTTCTCTACTGGGATGTCAGAGATATCACTTTAAACGCGTTTCCATATCATCGTAGGCGTTCCCGCAGCTTACTCGGACACGTCCCCGCCGCTTATGACGATATGGAAACCAGGCTTATGCTCCTACCTAAGCATTGAGCTATGCCTTTATCGCTTTTAATCTAAACCTTACAAATTGGACGGTATCTTCAAGCATGAGTCGAATAATTTCATATTTAATGATAAACTAAAATCGTGATTTAAAACTACTAAACAAGTGCAAATCAATATTGTGCGACTCAGTTTAAGGTAGAGTAAAGTTATTACACGTCTTTTTAAAAAGAAACCCAGCTCCAAGGCTAGTACTAAAGGCCTCCTAATTTTGGAACACATTTTAGTTCTAAAAGTTTCTTAATTCAGCGAACTAAATACTATGAAAACGCATGCAGAACATGAATGTAGCAAACTATTTGTCCTATAACAAACTGCGCCAGTGCGAGTTAAGTTCTAAAGCAATGTCATATTCACATTGTTTTGGTACAGCTTTACCTTGAACCGGGTAACGATTTCAATGTGCTACTTTTCAAAAGATTCTTAGCTCTGAGCTAAAAGTTTCTTAAATTCTACGCTGTCTAGTAGTAGGTTGCTTATAAAGTGGTTTCTTATAAAAAAACGTGTAGAATCATTTGAGAGTACAATAGGCCACGTTTCTTGACAGTGTCAAAGAACTTGGCTTTAAATTATTGGCAAAGGCTATAGCCATACAAGCACAAAATTATTATATCAAATATGTAAGCTGTATAGTTTGTCCAGGTCAACAGATATTCTATCAAAGATGAGCTTTCTGCTAAGGAACATGTTTACAAGTATCAAAAGTAGGGCGCTGAAAATGAATGAGCAAAGACTCAAGGGTAAATGTGTAACTAACGACCTAGGTGCAGTAGGACACAATAACAAAAAGGAGATATCCCGTGCACTAGTTCCAAAGGTCTTCATGAAGCTAAACAGCGGTAAAAAGATACTTTTGATTATCGTGGTGAGAAACTATATTTCAGAAGTGATTTTTCATTATTTCTGCGCAGTGCCATTAGCTATATCTAGAGTGTCTTTAAAACACTCAAAAGTCTAAATACTAGGACCCACCATAAAAAGCTCATCATTGATAATATATCTTTGGACAGAGCCAACTGACTACATTACACTTACCGTATATACAACCTAATGACTACAGATTTCACATTGAATGAGATGTACTTTAACAAATAGATAATTTGAAATAATATGGAGACTACTGACGAACGCAAGGCACATAGAAGTAGAGGTGGAGGATTGGATTCAGAGGGCAAGTGCACCAGTCCATGCTCGAAGACACATGCGATCGCACGTGCGTATGTCCACACATGTACCTCGCCCGTGCCAACATCACCAACATCAGCGAAAAATCGCCCGTGTAAACATTACTATCAACCGTGCAATTGCACATGCCCAATAGGAACTTTGTTGTCGCAAATGCAACGCTAGTGACAGTCACCTTTTGCTTTCACAACTCTGTTTAATCCTTTTTTGTCCTAAATGACACATTCGACATGCTTCAGCAAAAGGAAACTCTGTATTACGGATAGACAAATTTTGGATCGTGCGTGCAATTCCAAATAACTAAGAGCAATTGCTCGTGTCAACGAGGGTGCACGTGCGAAATGACCCTCGTGCACCAATTTCTTCCAGGAATGGACTGGTGCACACACAATTTTTCAAAATTTACCCATTTGCAGCCTACAGAGTTGTCCTTTTCCTCTTTGTGAAAATGAGCTTGGGGTATGTGACCGATGCTTCTATAATGCCTCCTACAGCAGCTAATACGAATATTAATTGTTGCCCATAAATGAGTCTTGGTATTGCTTTTACAACTTACGAATAGCGATAAAAATGAAACGTTATGAAAATCCGTCAACTATAAGCCTAAAAACTGTAAGAGCTGCTTTACATTTCATACAAAACTTTGTATTTCCTCAGTATAAAGTCGTACGAACTTTCACTTTTTTCCCTTAAGTAGCCTGATATGGAGTCCATATATAAATCTTTTCTGCACACAAGCTAAATGTCGTATAACTGTTTTTGTTATACTGAAAAGAGTACACTACCTAACATACAATACGAAGGCGTCTCTTTATTGATAATCTTCAACACAGGGTAATTGATGCAATTTGGATATGCTATTGAATGTGACGAAAATCCCGCAAGGATCTAAAAAAGTAATTGAAATTATCTTCTATGATAACAAAGTAAAGTTCATAAGGATAATAACAGCTATTGCCGCAGTTCATCTTTTAAAACTGCTATCTAATAATCGCCACCCTCTACTAAACGCCACCTTCCAATAAACGCCACCTTCCAATAAAAGCCACCCTCTAATAAACGCCATCCTCTAAAAAACGTCACCTTCTAATAAACGCCGCCCTCTAATAAGCGCCACCCTCTAATAAATGCCGCATATACGGAGTAAGTAAGTCATAAGTGAAGTAGAATACTTCTCTGTACTGTACTCCTCTTGCTACTAGAGGATTTCCAAAACACCTTGAAGCTTCGACTATGCAATTAATGCCTCCTCTTTATAATATACTGATCTAATTTTAAAACTATTGTAAATCCTCAAATAAGTCCCTCCCCATCTCCGAATAAGCCCCTCTTAAGAAATCATTTTTGCAAATAAACCCCCCTTGAGTTAGCTCCCACGGGGCCTTGTTCGAGAGAGAAACATAATAAAAGCATAAAATCTCATTTCAAGACAACTTCCACAGGACAATAGCTACGCAGTATCACCTCCTTTGACTGGAGACAAGAAGGCGGCAAGAAACATGATTTTTGTGATGATAATGATTGACTAATAACTGTCGTTTGCGAAATAGTCTTTTGTAATGTTTTAAATTGGTTAATTCAGAAAATTATGTCGTTTCTTACTGCAAATTTTTTAGGAAAACGCCAAACTTTGAAATAAGCCCTCCTCTCCAAAAAGCCCCCACGCAAAAAACAATTCTTACAAATAAGTCCCCGGAGGTTCGAGGATTTACGGTATATTCAAATAAAACTTACCAAATCTAACGCTGCGGCGTTTAACAGAAGAAATTCTTTAATAATCCCCAGGCGTTTCCCGACGAATTTATATGGGACAACCACCTGTTTTTTCCTAGTCACCCTGCAATTTGGTTGTATCTTACAGATTTTTTGAAACTCTTAGAATACACTCTTTTTTTATAAGAATAAAGTCTATAAGAATATTGAGGCTCAAAATTGCTAAAATTTAAGAATAAGTTAAGAATATTGCCAGGCTCAACCTTCATCAAAACTAAAATATTTTGTTAATCGAATCAAAGCTTTATACGAGAATGGATGGTTCATGGGACAAATGGAGTATTCCAATAAAACTCTTGCCAAATATAGAGTTACGTCTTCAGATGATAGCGAGGGCTACATTGGCATTGATGATATTGATGGAGTTGAAATAATGCTTTTGGACTAAAACTATTTTGACTTGTTCTGTTTGTTCTCGTTGAAATTTATGATGAATCAACACATCAAAAATGATTTAATATGTTTCTTTGATCTTAAGGCGAATTTACACCTTGTGTTGAGCAAGAAAAATTTAAGAATAATTTAAGAATAATCTGAGGCTCAAAACCGAAAATTTTTAAGAATATTGAGGCTCAGAAAAAAATTAGGTATTCTTATAAAAAGAAAAGAGTGTAGTGAAAAACCTCTTTGATATCATTTTAAAATATCAAGAGCGTTAAAGTGACATCAAAGAGGTTTTTCACCACTCTAAGAGTCTTGAAGATACGACCAAATTGCAGGATGACCAATAAAAAAATAAGTGGTTATCGTACATAAACTATTTGCAAGTTTTGCTAGTTTACCAAGGTCTGTCATTCAGTTCATACAAGGAGAGATACAGAGTATTTAAAAACTTACCAAGCAATTAGTTGGTCCAGGAAACAGGCACCCACTGTGGTTGAGTCTCGATGAAATTTGCCACTTGCAACAGTTCGTCAAAAGCTTTTTCGAAGTTCTGGTTTATGATTTGATGGTCAAAATAATGGCCATAATTGATATCCATTTCCCTGGCTCTCTCTATCAAGTCCATTAACTCGTCATCCTACAAAGATTACACATATTCTATGACAGATCAATTCTCAGTTATGTTGACAAAAATGCTGTAAAATCCCAAACAGAAGCCCCATGTAAACTAATCCAACTACCTTTCCCAATACAAGCCCCCCCCCGAATATAATCCCAGGGCTTAGATTTGGGATTTTGTGTGTATAGTTAGTATAATGAATGAACATGGACAGAGCATATTTAGAGCCTCTGTATATACTTTTTGTTCATTCCTGAAGTTTTACGCATAAAATATTGTTATTAGTCTCTCTGATTGGACATCGAATGATCATTTTTTGGCATATAAACGTCATCTATTAGCCCAAAAGACCCTACGAATAGNGAAGCTCCTCCAATATAAGCCCACCAGAAAATGCATGCGAGCCTCTATAAGCCCAGGGCTTCTATTCAGAATTCTACAGTATTTAGTTTCACAAGTGACATATGAAGCATTCAGAAAGTGGGGGGGGCAAATACATTCAGGGGCAACCTCGCAAACAAAAAGGAACTTTGTAAGCAGTAACAGGGACACCCTATTCAACAATTTGCGAAAAGTGGGGGGAGGTACATGCCCTCGTTGGCCCCCAGTTTCTACGCCTATGTCAACAAACAACCATGTAATAAACACGAGTACCTAGGAAAATAATCTTTGTCCGCAAAAAACTGACTGTATTGGCTTTACAACTTCCTCTATATGCTAAACTTTGTTATAAGAATAAATTTTACAAAAATATCAAGGCTCAGAATCACTGAAAATTAAGAATGATTTAAGACTAATGCACCACTCAAGTTTCATCAAGAATTGGAAATTTTTTATATTAGAGTCATAATACTGGTTATGTAGCTACATCTTTGATACTCCAGAATAATGTTAAATAATGTAAGGCTCAAAACCAAAAGAATTAAGAATATGAAGTTTAGCGAAAAATTAGTTGTTCTTATAAATATAGTAATGTAATGCACTTTATACCTGTGTTGCTATAACCTAGGAATTTCATAACATTTAAATATCAAAGTAAAGAATTTTTGAGGGCTGGGGTCTAATCTACGAACAAGGGCACACCAAAACATGAATAGCTAGGAACAACATTGGTCAGAATAAGAAACAGGAGAAATATCACAGGATTTTCCTGACTTCGTCACTTTTAGGTGTGATGAATCTTACCGCCATTCCTAGCTCAAAAGAAGTTCTAAAACGTTTCAAGAAAAGAGCAATTTTGTTGCTTTGCTTAAGAGGGGCCTCGATCTCTAAAATTCCTTTTATAGTTGCACGCCTAATATAGATGGTCGCTTCAGCATATTGCTCGGATCCTTTTGCAAGTAAGATGCAGAAATCTATTTTCTTGACATCATCTCTGAGAAAACTGAATAAAAGCCATCGTTGAATACTTAAGCATGCAGTCTGAAATCACTGCACCCTAAAAAGAGGATCTTTGTTGCTTTGCCATGGTAAAGACAAACTCCCATGGGCTATGATCACACAGCTGTGGAGCTTCACCCTTTCAGCACCCCCGCAGCAGTGTAATATTAACGGGTGGGATTTGAAGTTCACTCTTTGCCATAGGGTCAGCTGTTAGAATACCGTAAATCCTCGAAAAAGCCATCTGGGCGCTTACTTACTTTTTAGATTCTTGCACGAGGCTTAAATCGAGGGGGGCTTGTTCGAAGGGGGGCGTAAAAATTCTAGTTATTGGTCATCTACTTGTTGATGCTACAAGTATATGCAATAGGGTGATATCTACAGAACAACTGATTTTTCGTTGATTGATGGCTGCTTTTCTTTCTTAACTCTATAAAGCACTAATTAAGTCTCAAATAGCAACAGTCACATGCTTGGGTAGGGGCTTATTCGTGGGGGGCTTATTTGAGGGGGGCTAATTCGATTAACGGTAAAGTGCGAGCGCATATAAAAGTAAAATGCTAACATATACCTGCAATCTAACATTCGGATTAAACGGCTCTCCTGTAGTCCCTCGCAGTCTTCTTAACTGATCAAACGAGGGCAGAGTGACAAAGATGACGTACGGTCGTAAATCTGTGTTTTTTAGTACTGGTAGTGCCTGCAAAAGTTGAGCAATTGTATCTGACTGAGAACTTTCTGTTCAATATAAATTCATGGCATGTCACATTTTTAAAATACACAACGTTTAGAGATAAACTGCTAAAAGTAATAAATAAAATAAGTAAAACCTAAAAAACTTTAAAATAGAATAATATCAGAGCACATCGCTCTGGCAGCTTCAAAAATTTTCTGAAAACAAGAAGAAAGTGGAAATTTCTCCACTTGTAATTTTCATAAAATGTCTTACATTTCCGAATTCTGGGCACTTATTTGGCCATCTGAAATACCCAATACTTTTGACAAGTTAATGACCAAGGAATCATATTTCAAAAATATTCTAAGGGACCAGTCACCACTACTGCTGGGAAGAGGGCCGGAAGATTATTTTCATCAGTACCAAAGTTTCTTTTATAGCCCCCCAATCTCTCCTCTGATGATTTTAAAAGCCCCTTCATTTTGAAGCTGTAATTTTTGATGCCCCCTTGTCCTCGTATGTGAAAACTTAATATCATGTTCCTGAGCAACTACTCACAGTTCAGCAGTATTGTTGTGATCTATCTATAATTATATATTAATTATCTACATTCAACTGTAAATAAACAGTGTTAATGGTGATGGTGATAGTGAAACTGAATCTGTGTGATATAACTTATATCCTAACTATAACTGAAGAGTATTGCACACAAAGTAAATAACAGCCTATTGATTTGATATATTTTGGAGAAAACTTCAGGTTATTTTAATAGCCCCATTTGTTGTGACTTTACATTTGGTGAGCCCCCATTGAAACCCAAAAATTTTTGATGATCCCTCTAAATATCTTCCAGCCCCTTATCGTGCAATAACAATTACTGTTCCCTAACTGCCTTCCTAATTTTTTAACTGCCGTCCGACTATTGCTGTTTCCAAGAGCAATATAGTAACATAAAGATAAATATAGTCTTTTCTAATAATTCGCCGAATGGTTGCTAAGCTGCGAGCCACATAGAATAACCTAGGTAACATAACTACGTATATGATATATGCAGATTACATTAACTACCTACATTTTCGGATGGGAATATTTTTGGACGATAAATTTTCGGATGAAAACTTTCGGATATCAAGAGCTTACAGCGTGCCACAATTTTTGGGTACCAATATATTCAGACGGTAAGGCGTTGTCTGAAAATTAAATCGTCCAGAAATGTTTGCATTGGATGGATAACCAAATTCGAGATCACTAGCCAAGTTGTGTTTTATTCAAAAAACTTCTCTAGCTCTTTTTCTTGCAAAATTCTCCGTCCAATTAAATTTCGAAATCCTGGGAACTACCGAACTGAAAGTTTTGCATGCAAATACTATGGCAGGAGATGAATAATGACGGCAAATAGCAAATCCTCTTCTTTCTGATTCCTGGATCAATTTTTGTTTCATACTGATCTTATACTGTACTCTAGCTGTGTTCATTGCTCGTTATACCTAATCTCTTGCTATTAAGAAACCATTGCAACCACGCTCTGCCGTTGCATCTCCCCCCGTCCACTACGATACCATGTCTATTTACAAAACTACGGTATATGGAAACAAAGGAGAGAGGCTAACTCACCTGGCAATGTAAATTGAGGACACAAACTCTGTTTTTCTTTATAACATCTCGAATTGCATTGATACTCGTTCCAAAGAATTCATTTTCAAACTGCCCATACTCTACAAATTTGTGCGCATTTATGTCGCTTTTAAATTCCGTTTGTGATATAAAAAAGAAGTCCTTTCCATCAACATNTCGCCAATTTTAGGTGGTCGACTTGTGTCTACAAAGCATCAAGAATTCATCAGGCTAAACAATGATGCGTAGAATATCCGGACCAAGGCTAAATCAATGGGAGTAAGAGCACTGAATGGTTGACGTTGCATTTTGAAGAAGCAATGAGCCTCTTACCGAGAAGGGCAAAGGATCTGCAAAAGTTGTCTGATGATTTTGTTGCATTCTATTATTTCTTTGCATTGCTGAATAATGGATACAGTTTCTATCATTATTGTAGATTCATGGGTTAAATGCTTGAGATATGTTTGGATTACGGGTTCCAAATTTGAACCAAAATGCCACGTTCCTGCCAAAAATTACGGATAGTTAGCCCCCCGAGACATGAGCGAGGTGGCATAGTGGTTAGAGCACATGCCTCCTGTGCTGAAGGTCTACGGCTCGAGTCATACTCGATACCCTAACAGAATGCTCGCTCACTGTTCACCCAGCAGCAAATGGGTACCCGGTGGCAATACTGGGGAGATAAAGGAAGCGAGGAAAGGAATTGGCCACCCTACTTCACATGCTGATGTCCCAGGATAAATACCCTCTCTAACAGGCACTCCCCTACGTATGAAAGTATACGGAACTAACTTTACTTTTCTAACACCCCGAGATGCCATGCAAACCACAAAATTGATAAGATATATAACAACGTACAAAACCAGCTAACATCGATAGCAAAGAGAAATCAGGAGTTTTAGGACTAGTCAACTATGCTGAAGAGCGCCAATCCAAAAATTGGGGGAATGCTCATTCTCTTCATTCACCCCAGTAGTGAAGTGGGACCTGATGGTGAAAGTGTCCTTTCTAATACAGAGTGTCTGCACTTCCTGAGAATTCAATTATGTCCTGAGCAAATACAACACACTACGCTTATCACAATGCAAGCCTATTTAGGTAAACCTTAGCCTAGTTGACCAAAGAAGTGTGCTCTAGTTTTAAAATGAAAAAATAAAACGAGCATCTCATAGTACTGCAAAATGAAAGTACACAGCTTTCTTGCTGTGTTTTCAGCATATCAGGAAATCGGTATATTGAAGAACAAAGGCAACAAATTTTTCCCTGATTGTTTTTAGAATTAGTGGAAGTCCATGATTTTCCCTAGGCAAAACAGATGCTCTGATTTTTCCTTGATTTGGCAGACACCGTGCAACAGACACCAACAAGGGGACCTGCACATGACACGGGCAAGAGGGCAAAATTTACTTACCAAGCACCAAAGGTATGATTTTATTGTCAAAGTGTGTAAAAACTTCTGCAATATTGAATTATCTCATAGAAAACGACGCTAATCACCCCTTTGCAATCCTTGGCTGGTGCCAGGGAACCCCGTTTGACAAGGGGTTCTTGGGCATTCACCAACATATGAATCGTATAACGGAGTAAACTAGGTCTCTTTTAATATGAATACTTACGAGGGACAGCTGGCGCAAATCTACTTGATTCGAATTTGATAAGTTTTTCACGCAGTTCTCGCCGGCCAACTTTTGGAGGACCTAAGAAAGGGCAATGCTAGATTATCACCAATAACGCAAAAGAGTTTTTTATTAAATGTCAGTGAAGAATAGGGTGTATACATGGGTCATGCAGGACTTTGATACCCAAATTCAAGGAGTTTTCAAGGGTTATTCAAGGACTAAAACAAAAATTTTCAAGGAGCTTTAAATTAATAGAACTTGAATACACAGGAATTTACTTTGAATACAAAAATATACCGAAAAAGAGATTTCTTGGCATATCACGAGTTTACTTGTACAATCTTCTTTAAAATTGCTTTTTGACATTTCTTTTACATATTTTTTGCATTGCTTTATCGCTGTGAACGAACTAACCAGTAAACATTCACAAGGAGTGCGATCAAGTTTCAAGGAAAAATTCTCATTCTCAAGGAGTTTGAAGTACCCTTAAAATGACATTTCAAATTCAAGAACTTTTTAAGGAGTTCAAGGGCCTGCACAAGCTCTGTGTATAGTGCAATGTAACTACTGCAATATAATTCATTTCTTCTTTTCCTAAAAGCCTCACAACATAAAGGAATGAATAGATTAAGGAAACTTCAACAACAAAGCTAAATTCTGGCAACTACAACGACACGAAAAAGCAGCTCGCGCATCAATTTCCTCAGTAATGTTGTTTAGCTACGATATCCTCTCAAAAATACACGTTTTTTTAATAAGAAAAAGGTTTATAAGAAAATGAGGCTCAAATCGTCAAAATCTTACGAAAATTGTAAGAAAATCACGAGGCTCAATTTCCAAAATTAAGTGTTTTTATTGGCCAAAAATTGATATTTCATCATCATTACATTCAAAATATTAAAGATTAAAGATGGAATTCATATTCAAGTATACAATATCAATAACGAAAGTGTAAACCATTTCAGTCAGTTTACTTCAGTAAAAGTCAAGAAACATTTAAGAAAATCTCAGGCTCAATTTCGGGGAAAGTTAAGAAAATCAGGCAAAATAATGGTTTTCTTATAAAAAAAAAAACGTGTAATACAAAAAATTCTGACACTAAGCTCAACAGGCTTCGATTCTTAGCAGTAAACTTTCATAGATGATTGTAAACTTTGTTCTTTTGCACTAGCACATGGAAAGCTTCTTTTGGTACGGCTTAATGTAAGGCTGTGTGCATGAATGTCTTTGCTTCTACTTTAGTTGAGTTCTACATTGGCATAGCAGGTATTCGTATGAGTATATTTTATAGGGTGTCAAATGTACATACCAACTAGAATGATTGGCCGTTTCTTGTCAGGATTCGGTTGAACTTCGACCATCTGCTCATATGTTAAAATTTCATCGATAGAGAAATCTACACAAACAAAAACTTCGACCAGTCATGATATTTAACATCAAATTGAAAGTTCCTTTTGAAATTGTCTACCATTTCACATTAAAATCTTAGCAACACATAGGCAATATGGAAGTATATTAATGGCATATAAATGACTTAACAAATATTAACGACTATACAACAATAATATTAAAAGAAGGAATTTCAGTGTCATATGTATAAGTCAAACTACCATTTTCTTGGCTGTTTTCAATGGTCTTGGCTTTCTTTTTCCTCCCAGGTAGACAGAAACATCGTTTTTCTACAATAAGCAAAAAATGTACACGATAATTGCAATAGCGAGGAGGAATAATAACTAGAATGTAGAATGCATATTTAATTATAGAGGCTTCTGGTCACACTACACTATCTGGTGAATGCAAGATTGTAGGTTAATAACATTTGGAAGTTACTGAGTACAAAAATAGTAAAATGGGATCTAATCAAGGCAAAAAGAGCGTCCGGAATCTAGATGCTTTTCTCAAAAACTGAAAAACACACGAAATGCCCTTTTAATTAGAGGTCCTACGTAAAGTGCCCCTTTTAAAGTAACTGTCCTTTTCCTTAAATATGGTACCCTACCCTTCAAGTCTAGATTAGACTGTACAATACTAGAGGCAATAATTTTTATGTCCTACTTCTCCGACAAAAGTAACCTACATTTAAAAGTAGCCCAATAACTATCTTAATAGCAAATCTTCACAGTAAAAAGGTAAAATTTGGCACAAAAATTATACGATCTGAAAAATAACACTGACTTTGTTTTGTAGTTTCTGGTTCTTTTACCTCTCGTCCGGTAACTCGCGTGGAACCTCGCCTGAGGAAAGATAGTATTGTATATTCAACAACTGATGTAAAATATAATATTTGTTGCGGATACAGAGGACTCCCCACATTGTTAAAATCTATTGTATAGTTTTTGAAGTTAAAAACCAATCATTGGCCGGGGAATCTATCGCCATGCACGAGTCATGCACTATCCCACTGCACTGCCCAAAATCAAGTAAACTAAAAATACGCCGTCTACGAATACTCCTAGATTCCCTTTGGGGAATGCCCTTTACCTCATGAACTTCAGGGATCCATATCCCCAAAAAATATGAGAATAGAAGAGAATAGAATATGAAAACAGTTGATAGTCCTTATATGGACAACGTGTTTTCATTCTATTCTATAATATTTGCCAAGTGCGAGAAAAGGTGAAAAAGTATGTCTAGGCAAAACAACAACAACTTGTGAGCCAGTAGAGTTCACTGGTATAACGGCAAAACATCTACTGAGGTGCAACATTCCATTCATATATTAATGCGAGTACAATACTTACTGCTGCTGGAATGCTTTGCTTGGTATCATGCCTGCTAATCCTCTCTCTTCTGTGTCTACCTTTCTCGCCTGAAAAGAAGTGGGATATGGAAAATAACTGTCCAAAATACCACGCAAACTATTGAAATTGCGTTGCAGTAAACATATACATATATAGATATATATATATATATATAATATATATATATATATATATATATATATATATATATATATATAT
>OLMO02000275.1:4872063-4911929 GCA_900291935.2 Cassiopea xamachana
ATATCGTTCCATATCTCAACTGATTACAAAACAATAACTTACGCAATGTTCCAGGTCTATTTGCATTAGGTCTGGCCATAGAACTATCTAAGTGCTCATCTGCAATATCATCCTTATCAAATGCAGGATTTACAAACGAAGCCAAGCCACCAGTACCGTTTACGTGTCTTCGATCAGAATCTCTCTCTATTTCTACGTCAATGCTTCTTTCATGGGTGTAGCCTTGATTTGAAATAGGTCCTGGATCTATGCGAGAAAGATAAGTAATCAATATAGAACTAAGCCAAACCGAATTAATTCAAACTGGCTCTATGAGAAGGTAGATTCAGCAATAAAGGGTGCTTAACGGTATGGGCAGGTTCAGTAACAATGGAAAATCACTAGTATACAAGAGAAACGACAGATGAAATCAAGCAAGACAGCAAATTGACTAAACTAAGTATTACGAGCAGTATTATTCATCCTGATATGATGGAATGAAGGACTGCTACACAGCAAGATATAAACATATATATATATATATATACATATATATATATAATATATAATATATATAAATATAAATGAAAATATACACATATATATATATACATATATAAAAATAAATAAATATATACATATATATACACATATGTATATATTTATTTATTTATTCATTTATTTATATTTATACATTATGTCATGTCTTGCTTCAAGTCCATTGACAGAATACGGATTAACTGTCAGCTAAATATCGTTGAATGCATATGATATAAAAACAAGACCAGAAGTATCAATTCTACAATATTAGAAAAATCCTTGTGTTCTTGAGGAATCATCTAATAAACCTAGGCATACCTTCGATCAGTGAAAGGTTTCTATGAAGACTACATAATGACAAAATGAAACATCAGTTGTTCAGCATCAAAGCAATCTCAGCTGAAGACCAAAAATTCACCATGCACCTACCTACTGCATTGTCAACATCATCATCAAAATACCGCCTAATTTTCAATGTGATTGCCTTCTTTTGGAAACACTGGAAAGAAAGCAACATATTCAAATCTGAGTTTCCTTCATCCATAAGACACTAAGTTGTATACAAATGAACTGCATGTAAACTCAAGAGTATTACCAATAAAGCACTAATTTTAATGTGAAAAAGGGTCAACGTTCAAGGCAATATTGCTACTGCATAGATCTTGAGCAAAAAAATTCAAAGCTATAACATCTGGAAGTGTTTGCTGCTTCTAATACTGCTAATTGACTGAAATGCGATAACTACTAAAACCATTAAAATTCCGCATTAGCTTTGCCTATCTCAAGTGCCAAATAAACGGGGGTTCTAATAAACAGGGGGTCGGAAAAAATTCCGAAATTTAATAACCGGTGGGGTCAAAATAAACGGGGGTTTGGAAAAAATTCCGAAATTTAATAAACGGGGGGTTGGAATTTGAAAAAAGGCTTTAAATGATTATACCAGGACGGAAAGAACAAAAACAGGTTGTCATAAAGCATAGAACTAAATTAAATACAGGAAATTGCCATGAAAACTGTGCGTAAATAGTACTAACAATGAAAGGAAATGAAATGAGGGGTTTGTAACAAGACAATTTCCTTACAATTAATGAACTGGGGGGTCCTAATAACGTCCGGGGGTTGGAAAAAATTGAAAAATTAATAAGCGGGGGGGGACATTTATTTGGCACCTGAGAGTAACATCCTCCATGGACACTGCACAAAATGATGGAGACGACTGTTTATGCAACTAGTCGATAAATAAATTGCATGAAAGAGTCGTGTAGCTTTCAACAAACCATTTCATAAAGTAAGATATAATACCAGAGCTTTCAATAATACTTGGAGTAAGCGGTTGATCATGAATAGTAGGCGGCTGTGTCCCTTGGAAGGCCACCCATTACGTTTATTTTTCTACGTCATTTTAAGTCACAATAGAGAGCAATTTAGGAAGAAATAGCCAGCAATAAACCGCCCGTAGCCACCTTCTACTGAATGCTCTGCAATGCACATGCAGAACACGCTTCTCGTTGCTATTCAAAGGAATTCCTGCAACATTATTGCCAGGAATCCTTCGGTGGAGATTCCCTTGTTAGCCAATCAAGATTTGACGCATATGGTATCGCCGGTAGCCAATTTCTATTGAAAGCTCTGCAATACACATGCATTTTGGGTACATTTCCACTTGTATACTAAAAGGTTCGCTGATGCAGTAATGAAGATTATTGCAAAGAAAATAAAAAGATTGGCTATTGAATTACTTTATGTATTTGCATGATAACGTCAGCATGTGTGGCATCAGCCACAGGCATTCCATTGACTTCAAGAATTTCATCATCGATCTGCAAGTCACTTCTATCAGCAGGAGAGTCTACAATAATAACAACTGGAATCATCTTCTACACCACAGAGCTTTAAGGTAGCACAGAAAATTCGAAATCTATTTCAGCACAACAGACAAGACCTTTCTGCCCAAGACTCATAAGAGCATGATAAAATAATGAGAGTATCTACCAAAAATCTGTATTAAGCAGCATGAAATTTTCTATATATTGTGCAACAACTAAAAGCATTTCCAAAAATAAGTATGATAAATTAAGAGAACAAAAAATATGAATCGAGATGTTACAAAATTTATCTCTCATCAAAACAGTATGCTAGGCCACTAGTCAAATCTAACTGTATATTTTCGCACACTCTTTGACTCCCATCCAGAATTCATAATCTGATGGCCGTTGGACCACAAAGTATTTCTTCCAACTAAACCGCAACAATGCTTTTTCGAACTTTTTGGTATTCAAAGCTTTTTCACAAAATGATATTTTCAACTGATAGAGAAGAATGAAAACAGATTATAAATTACGCAAATAATTAGCTACAATATTGTTTTTTGTAAGTCAAAGCATTCCAATACGTAAGGAGAAGCTAACGATGAGACGGTAAATAGTGCTCAATGTTTACTTCACTATCAACTACTTGTAATGGTGTATATTCAACTTAAAAAGCCACTTTTTCCCTAAACGCCTTAGCGGCAAGAATTGGATACTTCAAAATAAAAAACGCAAATAATTTACCTTCAGATATTTCATCAATTCTGGCAGGGAAACCAGCATCAGATCCTCCAACAACAGAAAACCCAAAACGTCTATCAAAAGGCTTTAATTTGAGGGCAATAGTCTTGACTTCAACCTAACAGAGCAAAATTTTTCACAATAAAACTTAAAGCCATTATGCTTGTATTGCTTTCATCAAGAAGCAAAGAAGAGCCCTCTAACCTGCCTTACTAATGGGATACCTAACTACAATGGTTGCCAAAACATTGCCAAAACATTTGGAATACATAGCATATTTTCAGCACTTTTCTGTCCTCGACCTCTCCCTCCCCCAGTAAAATATTGCTGTATTTCAAAAATTGGGTCCTACTACTTATCATTGGGGTATGATAAGTCCTACCCAATGTCTTATCTTCAAAACACAACATTTTTCTTGGGAAAGAGGTTACCTCTAAGAGATGATTAACTAAGAAGGCCTCTGAAGGGTGGACAGTGTATCTTCAGAGCAACTTTCAGCTGCCTTCCAACTAATTTTGGCAATGATTGTAGCAATTTTTATAAAATAGCCAGGCACCTATCTTTGTGGGAGTCATTTTTCCCATCATTTACTTAGTAGAAGACGCATTACCAGGTTTTGTATCTCTCTATTCTATATAGTAGCACTATGATATATAATAGTAGTCTCCAATAAGAACATAAATGAGTTTATACATTTGGTTTTGGAAAAACCAACAACTGGCTGCATAGTCTTAAGAAGCCATTCCCCAAACCTATCGTGTACTATAACCAATGCCTCACAGTCTTGCAAATATGGCAGTGCCAAGTCCACCAGTGAGAAAATTGCAACCTTGCAAAATTGTAGCAAACACTCACTCACCTCAGTAATCGACTCTGTTGAGGTGTACCCATTGACATGTATTTTTTCCACTGATCCATTTGAATGCAATGATGTTTTGGATGAGCTCAATGTTTCAGGATTCCCAATAAGTCTCAGGTTTCCATTGAATTTGCCGTAAGTATGACCATCCTTCAAGGAAAAATATGTTAAGTACTGGACAATTCACACCACACTTTTAGCCAACATGCACTCACATTTGTGACTGGATTTTAGGTACCATGCTTATTCATACTTAAAAATATAAATAAATAAATAATCATATACTGTACATACATGAATAAAGGCATAAATCAAAATAGAAAAATAAAGCGTCTTTGTGTTTCCCTGTAGGAACATTGATATTGTCATTAGAATGGATATTTATCTGTGGTGGACAGTATTCAGTAGTGGTTATTTAAATTTTTGGGAATTAATTGGGAGCCTACATAGCAGTGGGTGCTCCTGGTATATTGAATGTAATAGCATGCACATGTACAGGGATACACAAAAAAGTGATATCATGAAGGATGGATTGCACATGAGTCAGATATTTGAATGCTATTTTTGACTTTCATAGAGTTAAAATATTAGAAGTTTTGGTTTTAAGCCAAATGAAAGAAAGAACTTTACAAGCTCCATGAGCCAAAGCCAGAGTGATACCACTAAAAGATTCAAACAAGGGTAAGACTGAATTCACACAGTTCTCTCTATGCTGGTGCTCTTTTGCTACTGATGTCTACATTGATATGAAACCACCATCAAATGAAAGGAAAAATTTTCAAAAAGAAAACTTTCAAGGCATTCTTGTTTACAGGAGAAGAATCTTCAGTAGTTTTTCATTGTAAAAATTTGCATTTCCATAGATGCTACTTTCATAATAGGATAGAATTTAGTATCAAAACAATATGAATATAATAAATAGGTGCAAGTGAAAACCACACAAAAGAAAGAGAATGTGAGTGTGGTTTACCACACTGTTGGCAACTTTCTTCCATAGACAGTGTAAGAACTCAAAATAACTTTTCATACTATTTGAATCGAGTTTCTTGCACTACTTGGAGCTTCTAAATCATCTACTATGCATGGGTGGTGCTTGAGGAGGGCTAGGGAGCTATAATGCTTATGTCAGAACATGTTCAACACCCCCTTGGAAGTTGAATAACTCTTTTCTTTAGAGGCTTTCTAGCACTTATAGTACCCTTTTAACCACACTATAGCCCTCTTGGCCAGGGTCACTCCTTCTAGTACTCTCTGTGATTTCTTCAAACCATTATTAACATCTAGAGAATTTCTTTGAGAGGGGGATGTTCTACAAAATTTTGAACAGCTTTGATGAAACAAAAAGCTATGACCAATAATGAATAACAGAACAAATCGAAATTGCCAACTTTCTGGACATCTTTTTGACAATGGGGGCATCATGTCCCCTATATCACCTGGGTCAGTACATTCTTGTACACAACTAGCAAATGACTCGATGTACTATGCAAGGCTTGCAAAGGCTGCTCTACAGATCTAATGCTTGGGGCATGCATCTTCTATTGGCCCTTCACATGCCATCAATCAAAGAAGCATTAGATCAGTAGCAAAATGTGTTTTCTAGATAGTCTAAATGTAGTGTCAAAATAGTAATTTTTGAAGTGTTTATAGGTAATTTGCATTTCTTGTAAATACATTTTTACATAAACTTCCTCAAAACACTCCTATGTTTACCATAGTTTGTGCAGAACTTGTCAACATTGCCAAATACATTCAAATATATGGGAAAGCTGCATTTAAATGCAAATTTTAAAATATGAGAGAATACCTATACATAAATACAAAAATCAATATAAATATATATATATATATATATTTATTTATTTATATATATAAGGGTTGTACATACATTTGCCAGTGTGTCTGTTTCACCTCTTTGGACAGTCATCATTTTACCTTATCCAGTTCAAACCAAGTATTCCTGTGGGAAAATATATCAACTACAAGCCAACAAAGTCAAAAATTTATATCATCAAGCATGTCACAGATTGCACTGCTGTAGTGAGTGCTATGCTTACAAAAAGGGAAGATCACAATGAATAATTGCATTTAAGACACCAACTGGGAAAATCATATGCACATGCATTAGCATAGGCAAAGGTGTGGCAGGTGAGGCTGCAGTGCTCCTCATTTCAACATAAATCAACTTCAATCAGGCAAATTCTTTAGGAAATATAGAAAATTTCCTGACTACTCTTAGTTCTCTTTGATCATTCTGGTAGAAAGTTTACAAACTCCCTTAATTTCAGGTCCCCTTACACCCATGAGCACAATGCATTCTGTGGTTCAATAGTATGAAATAGTATACATCATGAACATGGGGTAAAGAGCCAGAAGAGCTACCTTTGAGGAAACAACACTCTCATGCTAACTGGGGTGATAGGGAGCACAAATACATAAATAAGCTACAATGCATTTGATGAAAACTTTAGGAATGCTATGAAATGAATGCGAAGTGGTATAATAGAGGTTCAACAAAACCAGATAAGCATAAGAATGGCACATTAAAAGCTGGCAGCTATTGATTGCAGTAAGCTCTATTGATGAAAAAAGGTACTACTGTGGGTAATGTCTGGTAAAGGTTGTGAGCAGCTGGAAAATAAAATAGTTTGGAAGTTATAATAGTATCTAATGACATGTGTAGAAAAAGTGCAAGAAAACAAAATACTATGAAGTTGCTTACATATTATGTCACAGAAATGCTTGAAGATGTTGATACATGTAAGATGCTCTGAAAAATGAAGGTAGTATTGATTTACATAAAGAATTTTGTATAGATATATGGACAAATCTACCAGGTAAACATGGAAAAATAATGGAGGTGATATATTTCTTTAACAAACACATGTTGAAGCATGGCTGCACTGAGATTTTCAAGTATGTTAACCATAAATGAACAATATAAATTACTTCTTGAGGGGCTAGATTCTACTTCCAAATGACTAAACACTCATCCCACTTTGTTCCCATTTATTGTGGAATGGCAAACCAGATAACAGGTAGAAACCACATCTTGAATCCTGAATAGTATATTTATAAACAGTGTTGAAAAGATTTTTAAAAAATTCTATACACTGTGGCTTTTTGCTTCAAAATATTATGTGCAAGGTGAGTTTTGCTTTTCTAACAATTATCATGCAGCATATAAGACTTCTGTCATTTATATGAAATAGGAAAAACCCTGTACACTGAAGTTGGTCCAGAAAAGTTCTGACTATAGTTACAAAATTGAGAAATAAAAGGTGTTGCTTTGTTAATAATTAATAAGCTCAAAAACATGAATTTAATGCAATAGCATATCTTTGGGCTTATTAAAAAAAGTCCATACATAAGAGTACTTATCTACTATGGCAGCTGAAACCTACAATAACTGTTACCTCTATCCAAAAATGTTCCATTTCACAATACACATGCACACCTTAACAGTATTGGTGATCAAGAGGGAAACTGAAGGGCTTTGACTTTGACTACACATCTAATTGCCAACATAATCTCTATATCAATCAAATATTTATGAAAAATGAGGTTTGGATATCTCTACTTTTGTTCACTCAGGAGCAGGATAGACTGTATTGTTTTAGGAAGGTTCAATGACAATGCATTGCATGTAAATAATTTGACAACTGAAAAAACTTTGAAGAAAACTAAGAATTTAGCATCAAGCCTAGTAGGTGAGGATGGTATATTTGGGCAAGACTCTGTATTAAGGCTAACTTTAAGCCCTGGAAGGCACCAACATTTTTTGTCACCATACGAGAATTTTGGCATGTACTCTTTTCTGACTTCACAACTTCAATTGTTTGGTGTGACAAGAAATGAAATTGAACCTGCACTATTATCTTTTGAAATAAAATTCTTCTTATGATTTATTGTAATACTATGCGAAAAATCTTCCTACCCTTACCATACATCAAAGTGAACTATTACCAATGAAAAGTGCTATAGGTGGGTGATGGTATTCAAAAAGAATAGCTTATGCTTCAATAGGTGAGAAACCAGAGGAAAGTCCATGCAAACATAGCAACTGAAACTTTGCTCACATTATAAATCAAATAATGTTCCAAATATGACCAAAATATCAACCACTCCCTTGACCTTCAGGTCTGCAAAGTGATATTACATTTCACATTCAGACAATTCACACCACACTTTTCAACAAACATGCACTCACGTTTGTGCCTGGACTGTGACTATATGCACAGGCCATATTATGCATTCTACCTGAACATTAAAGCTCCCTTCATTACACACCTTTATATGAATATCTAAAGTACTATTAAGTCTAAATATTCTTAAAACTTTTTGACAGTGAGCCTCAAGCTATTCTTGTGTTTTTGAGTAAATTGTATAAGCAACAAAATGTGCATATTTGTCTCAAAGCCAAAGCAAAAATCAACCTTTTATAATGTGCTCATTCACCATGATAACAAAAGAAAACAAAACAGAAGAATACATTTAGCATATACCTTATGAAAAGATCATTATGATTTGTAAAAGATCATTATGATTTTTATTCATTAAAGAGCTTTACCAAAAAAGAAAAACAACTCAAAATCTTGATGAAACCTACAGCTCCTATATTATTCTTAAGATATTACAAAATTTTAGCAGATCTAAGCCTCAATCTTGTGGCCTATATTCTCAGAAAAAAGCATGTGTGTAAAATGACTGCCCAGAATTTAGAACTGGTTTGGAAGCAATACCTTTCATTCCAATGATAATAACAAATATGATGAGTGATTAGGCATGGGCAAAACTTGATGTGCATTCATAAATGCTCAAGTCTTGGAAAAAGTGGAAGTATTACCTCCATAAATACTAATAATATTAATATTGATATTAGACATGGGGACAACTTGATTTGTACCCAACAATGCTTCAGTCTTGGAAAAAGCGCAAGTATCACCTCTAGGCATACTAATATGAAAATCTGATATGCCCATCATAAATGTCTAGCACAAAATTATAGCTTTAGACACCATTCAGAAAACCAAAGCTAAAATGTTGATAAATTTTTTTAATTTAGTTATCTACAACTAACAATTTATTCACAGTAGCATCATATGTAGTTAAACAAGCTCCAGAACATTTGATACTGTAAAAGCTTTTGAATTGTTTGCTAAAAATCCTTTAAAGTGACTACAAGTAACTTAAATCAGTATTCTAGCCTACCTCACTAGAGCAAAAAATGTCTAACTCTGACAAGCCTAATCTTTTAAATATAAAAACATAATCCTGCACAAATGTATTCACAAGAATACTGTTACAAAACACTGAAGCTTGTTACAAAACATTGAAGGTGAAAGTTGGTCAAAAACAAAACAAATCAAATACAAATCACTGCTGGGAAACAATAACTTGAAACTTATTTATGTTAAATTCCCTGTGAAAAAATTTGCCTCTAGGCAAATCTCTTTCACAAGAACGTTTATAAATGTAAAAGCAGAGATTTCAATAGTAGGTGGCTACCAGCAATTTTTCACTGACTACCTTCTACTTTAACTTAAAATAATGTAAAATGAACACATAATCAAATTGCCTGCCATGGGACATAGCCTCCTACAATTGATGATCAACAACTTACTCTAAATATTATTGAAAGCTCTGTATATTGGCTTTAAAATTTGGTTTATTTGTGTGCAAAGCGTTGTATATGCTATATTGGCTACCCTCTAAGAATTTAACTTTTGCCATCTATTAAGAGCTTTCTCACTTTCCACTAATGTGCATGTGCAAAACATTGGAACTAAAAAAGTTTTGATAAAAAAATTCTTTAGGAAACTATGATATGTAAGTTGTGAAAAAGGTAAGAAAGTTTCGCTGCTGGAACCAAAAAACTTTCTTATAAAAACCATGTACTTTAGAAATCATAGAAATCATATATTAATAATATATTATACCCATCAACAGGAACAAATTATAACACATCACAGAAAAATTCACAAGAATATCGGACTGCAACACAGCGATAGAACACCTTCGTGTTTCATATAAAGAAATTGTTGTTACCGCTTAGTCCCAAAATGACGCATTCGGAGTTGAGAAATGCAAATACAATTGTTGGATAATCGCTTGAATGCATCCTCATAACATCAATCATTGTCGAGTTGGGAATACAAAAATGCAAGGATTGAACTGGCAAACTCTGGTTTACACGCACGGTCTTAGGGTTCTCTTTAATCTTGAAAGCACGTCCTATCATAGCTATTAGTATGAAACGTCTTTATATCAACCGAAAGTGATATATCTAGCAAATGGTCATATATACTTTACTTGCGGAAGCGAAATAAATGAGGCCGAATCTTGCAGTACTTCCTAGTATATAATATATGGAGAGAGCTCTTAACTTTCATACACAACCTATACTATGAGCAAATCCTTTCTTTTCTACGTAAAAACCAAACCAACACAGGCAAATGAAAAGGAGCGCTAGCGAAGGCAATGTTTGGTTGGTGCGGCCATTGTTTCCAGATATACAAGTATAAATGCCATTGCCAACAAGAAGACACACACTGGGATAACTTTGAACTTAACTAAACGAAACGAAAGTAATCGAAAGAGAGCAAGGAATTTTTGATACCTCATAACAGGAATAAAACGCCAGAAATTATTGTAACGGATTTATAATTGATGGTGTCATATAAATATGGAGGAACAAAGAACTAGTTAAGCACCTATTAAGTAGTAACGAGTAATGTAGCTATTGAAGGGAAAATATCAATAAATACTGTTAAATATGCTTGAATGGACCAAAGTTCAATCTTTAAACTATGCTACATATTTGGTACAAACTCAAACATGAAACGAACTCGCCGGGGCTGACATGACTTGAAAGATTCCAATTCCAGACAGGGCTAGGCCACAATCCTATCTGAACCAATGTGGTCTCCAATTCTGGACGCTTTTATAGCAGAAAGAAAGTGGAAAAAAAACTGCATAAGTAACAGGAAACCACTCAGAGCTTTTGAGATTGAACTGCGTAGTCTGTCCAGAACCTTTTAATTGGTGGTGACTCACAGAAGTATTTCGAGCCCGCTAGCAAATGCAAACATCCCACAATACCATCCATCAGTGTCTTGAAAAGGGTAACAAATAATGATCCTAGATAAAACTCACCTAACTCGGCGATACACTCAAAAAAGGCATCTAATTTCTGTGCATATGATACAAAGCAGTTATATATTCACCATTCGGTTTAGTTGTTGTTTAGACGATAAGTTCTGCTTCCTTGGTATGTGGAGAATTCTTAATGAATCTTGCGTAGAGAGAACTCACCATCAGCATTGCGCATTAAAGATCATCCTCCCCTTCGACTGGTTGACTAGTGCGCACACTGCGGGAAGCAATCTGAAAAGTGTTGATTTGTCACACAATGTTTCCCAGACTTGAAAAGGGTACTCAGAGCAAGTAAACCCCAGAACTTATGGGGAGAGGTTACCAAGCTTTTGGGCCAAAAGCATACTAAGCTCCCCAACAGAGGGGGGCAATATTCCAAGTAGCATATGATCGATAATTGTGTTCATCCACAGGATGCGTTAGAATGCCACGGGATGCTACTGTGGAAAAACTGTGGAAAATCCGCAAAAACTTTATGTTTTCTAGAAGGGGGCGGGAGCTTTTTTTGTCCCATCTGGCTACATCCTGCTCTGAAGTCATGATGTGGGGGAATATAGTTATTTATATTGCAACGTTTCAAAATCAGTAATGGTCTTTTGTTTTGTATATTATCTCATTTCAATAGGGCTTCGTCAAATTTTTCTTTTACAATTGAATTGGAATTTAACGAGGTGAGATTGAACGTTTGGCAGTGTTTTTTGTTGTCCAGTGATCGTCAATGTATGGTTTCCTAAACTCGAAAAAATCCGAAGGGGCTCAAGTACTTTCACCTTTCACTTTCATATCATATATGATATCATGTTCATTTATCCTCGAAGCACTATCAGCTACTACTTAATGATATAAAAAAAAACGAAAATATTGAACTCGTTTACATCTAATAATACATAAAAAGAGACTAGAATACTATGGATTTACAGGTCGTCCTAGGGATTGAAATATTCCTTAATATGTAATATTTCCATTGGATAAAAAGCAACCGTTTGAAATTTTCCATAGCATGGACACACATCATCTTTATTGTAGCAAAAAGTATTCTGTATCACTCTGGTAATTTTCAAGAAACTCAAGCCAGTCTGTTGGATAATGTCCAGAAGCAAAGTTGTCCACCGAGACTCGGGAAACTTTCCATTAGGCCCCTTTAAACTTATTATGTGGATCCCCTGAATTTTTCTTCTTATCTGCTTTCCATATATTAAATAGTTTTAAAACTGATACAGCCCCTAGAAGCAGGCTGTCGTTCAAGGGGGCTCAGTCCCCTGCATAACATTATGAGAATTTTGGGGGGCTCAGCCCCCTTTTATCAACCATTTGGTGGTCTGGAAAGTTCATTATGCACTTGCGATAGAAGGATGGAGGAAAGGTACGCTCCTATCTACTGAAGAATAATGCTACAACTCTATGCTGGCTTTCTCCTTCGTTTAATACTTTGACATGTACACCAGCAGTAAACAAATTATTGCCAGGATTTCAAAACTGGGCGTGGCCAAAGGTGTGGCCAATATATTTCCTACTACACAGCCCCCCTTTCTTGCAGTTTTAGGACGACACCACTGCCTAGAAGCTAGCATTCCTCGGCCCACTAAAACCATTACTACGCCTCTGATAATGCCATATATGCCAAACATATCTGATAACATAGTGGTAGAGCCACCGAGAGGGAAGGGCTGGAGGCAACGTACCCCAAAGCCAGTGGCGAAGCTAGGATGAAAAAGTTAGTCCTGCCTCTTTGGAATGAAAGGAAAACACATAAGAGGGGATCTCAAAAATTCTCTTAACCCTGCTGTTTTGAAACACTCTATGGAAAGTACCCATTTTCAGTTACTTAAGGTTGACATATATCTCCTCCTACAGGTATAATGTAATTTGCATGATTTCACTTTTACATTGAAGATAGATTTTAACACCATTTTTATCAACTCAAGTTCCCTTCTAAATCACAGATTGTTGTTTTCAGAACTGCTGTAAAACATATACTACATAGAATTAAATCATATATTTCACTGCTAAACAAAACATTTTGAGATAAAAATTGAATCTTATAAATATCAAATTGTGATTGGCAGATTGGTTGTTTGGCTATCATCTGGTGCTTTATATTCCAACAAGTGTTGGCAAAAAGTACCTTCAGTATGCTAAAATATGATTTAACTCTTCCTTGCCATTCTAAAGCCTTCAGGTTCAAAACATCTTTGGAGGCTTTTATTGTAAGGCAGAACAGTGAGACTCATTAGCTTCTCTTAAAACCAATATTCAGAAGCAAAATATGATAATAATAAGCGATGAGGACAATTCTATTCTGTAAATGTATTTCATAAACCAACAACCAAGGACAAGTGGGATCTATAAGAACTAACATCAAAAAATTTCAGAAACCTCTCAACTATTTCATCTTCCCTATCCAAACGAATGAATGCTCAAGAATCTGCAATTTTCAATTTCCTTGTCAACCTGATCTTGGATGACAGAATCTATGCATTCATTGAGATCAATTTGAATCTCTGAAGAAACGCCAGTGAAAACACCAGAATGTACCCTTTCACCTTCTGTCAACTCCCTATGGAGACGAGGTTCAAAGACAGAATCATATTTTGCAAAGCATTCAAGTAGCTCCAATTAATTTCCCTTATTAAGGCCATCTCTAGATTCATCGTGACACCTAAAGGTTAATTCTTGTTTGCTTAAGAATAAAATAGCTTCAGAAATGGTTTTAAGCGGCTCCCTGTTCTGCCTTACCTGCTCATTATGGCGCTGCACCTCTTCTCTTCTCGCTCTTGAGAATAGAATATCGACCCTTTCTGTCGCATCAAAGGTCTTCCATTTCTTATAGGCCTCCAAATGGCAGTTCGATCGCCCATACTTTCTGCAATTGGAAAGAAAACAACGCATATCGGCATATCCTTGTCTTGTCCACGTTTGCGATTTTCCTGGAGCAAATAAAAGGCACGGCCAGCAAAACAATCTTTGTACATTAGTTGATCCACAAAGCCATTCTTTCTTCGCATACCAGACGTCCTGAAACTGGCGATTGGCAGGGGCTTCTTATGCTGCAAGATATCTTTCTGCTCACCAACAGTACTTGCACTCAATGACTTCTCTATAGGCTCACAAATAATGTATTCAACTCCTTGGCCATTTCGAAAACTTAGAACTACTGTCCACAGCTACAACGTAAGTTCAAACCGTGATTTTGACCGTTACAAGCGTCCTGCATGTCAAAGTATGCAGGAGCTGTCATCACGAAAGCTTCTAAGGCAATGACGTCTTAAGCCCTTCAGCCAATCAAAATGTTTAATTCCAGTGCAGCTCCATGACATCGCAGCAGCAATACCGCCCTAGCTCCTGCCAGTAAAATGTGGTAGGAGAACGATTGTTTTTTTCTATTGTGAGGTAGTACAGGCACAAAGACGTGCTGAAATACTCTTTTGTTTCAACTCCTACCAACTCCTGCCATCTGAGATGGCAGGAGTTGGGCTCAAACAAAGGTTATCCTTTGGTAACCAATTAAAAATGAGTTCATAAATGGCAAAACAAAAGCTGTGTTGAATGAGTTCGCTATGCAAGAACGAGCTAACGGTTGGAAGATGTTACCTTCGCTTCAAAATTAAATTTTAGCCACTTTTTAGCAATTTTGATTTTATTGAACTATTTTAGTCCTGCTGGGAAGGACAGGCAGGACCTCTAACTTCGCCACTACCCAAGCCTCAAGCTTCTTCTGGACTTGAAGCTATATGGGATCTAGTAAAGTTAAACCTGTAGCTAGGTAGCAAGGCTGATACAGGGAGCATTGTGTTTCTCTTCTGCCGTGGGGCCTCTGAAATCTATCACTGAACCTACATTATTGCAGGAATATAGTTGTGTTCTCGCAATAAGCAGTGGTGGTGCCAGAGAACAAAATACTGGGGGGACTATCACTGCCAAAGTGCCGGCTGCGAGCGGTGTCAAAGAATTTTAACGTTCAGAATCTACCTCATTGGCTGAAAATACTAAACAAAAAAGGTCATTGATATTATAAAAGTGGCGACAGCGCATAGAAATTTAAGTGCCGACGAGAGAATCGGTAAAATTTTTGGGGCTATTGGCCCCAAGTCCCTCGGTATCGCCATCCCTGCAAACAAGCAGTGGCGTAGCCAGGGAACAAGGGAGCGGCTGCCTCTCCAGTGAGGTTGGTTCTGAGAAACGCCAAAATCTGCAATAAAATCGATACATTTGAATTTGAAATAGCAAGTGCAACTGCTCTTTTCAATCTAGAAAATGGTGTATCTCTACATAAAGGAGGGTGGTTTCTTTTTATTTAAAGGGTGTGATCAAAAAATTTCCAGGAGGCTCAGCCCCCAGACCACCATTACTATGTCCTTCATAGCAAATGATACTTAACGCTGTCTATGACATGACGCTAATCCCCCTACCCCTCGTTACCCCCAAGGCTGTTGTTGTTGCTGTTGTTTAATTCATTTTGTTGTTTACTTTAGTTTGAGTATTAATATTATACCTAGCTTTTCAGCTAATTTAGGCCTACTATCGTCCCTTCCGAAGGACGGGTGATTGAGCTATTTTGGCTGTTCACCTGAAAGGTCCACACCCAGTTGTGTCTCTCCACTTCCTGTTCCCATAATGATTTGCCCTTCCCCTCCAAAGATGCTAGCTTAGTCGCGTCACTGCAAATAGCCATAGCTACTTGTATAGCTTAAAATGAAGGAAACGAAGAAAGGCTATTTAGAAGAACATACTTATTTCCCACAAGAAACCCTGTTTCAACGAAGTATAAGGTCTGAGCACCCGGTGGCACAGTTCACGTCTTCTCAGGCAATAGTTTTGTTTAACCTTATTCATGTCATAATGTCTCCTTTACTGTCTCTGAGACATAGGCGTAGACTTAAGGGGGCACTGGGGCTCTAGCCCCCTGAAAAAATGTTGGGGGGGCTCAGCCCCCCTGGGAAAGTTGGAAGTTCAATTTTATACCTAACTCTTAAGGTTCTTGTTACTAACACGAATGTCTCAAGAACGATTAAATGCTTTGGCACTAATGAACATACACAAAGAAGACGTCAATTGATGAACTTATCGATAACTTCATATCAAGAAATGCTTTGAGAAAGAGTACATTTTTGTGCCTTCATAGAAGCGATTATCTAAATGAGCACTAAAAGTTTATGATTAATAAGTAATAGGTATCAAAATCATATAATTTTTTCTTGCTTGTTTCTTCTACCATGTTCAAATAGACAAAAGCAATAAAGAAAAATGCACAAGAACATCACTTTAACACCCTCAGCTCTTACTATCCTTTGACTACTGCAGCTAATTTTTTGAGCCCCCCCCCCCCCTGGTGAAAATACAAGTCTACGCCTATGCTCTGAGATACTTATCTACTCTCGATTTTTTGGATATTTTAATTATCTGGACTTTCATCTCTGGTCTTTATATATTCATACTTGTTCCGGACTCACTAATATACATGTTTAGATTATCCAAAGTTTTTGCTTTGTCCAGGAGAGTCCGGATAATCATAATGAAATAAACGAGCCTCGACTGTAGTGCTAAAAACTCATCTCTCGTCTTGGATGGCCGGCAATCGAAATCAGTCATGGCGTCAGGGGAGGGCTAAAGGGGGCTATATTTCCCCATGAGAACATGCTAGCTCCCGTTGGAAGGTGAAAAACTACTGCCGAGATCTCGGCATCTATAGTACCCTGAAAACCATATTCAGCCCCTCGTAGGAGGAGTCAGCCTCTCTGCAGGAAAATTGCTGGCGCCACTCCTGGTCGAAATTGTTTCCCTCATAAGGGAATAGTGTGTTTTAAGGCCATCCACCATCATAAATTAAGTACGAATTCATTTGCACTATTCGCACTTTTTCCGAGCCTTAGATTATTCTTGAATTACTCAAAGAAATAACTTCGCCTGAAAATGAAAGGAATATTTTCAAATCTTTGTTGATATCTTACATCATCAAAAAATAAACCGAAAATGGAACAGAATAATAGATATCCCATCAATAGTACAAAATTTAATCTAAAAGTATTTTGTATGTTGCTCTGCAAATCCTTCGAAGAAAGGCCTTTGTGCTATCCACTTTTTAATTAAGAAAACCGTCGTCATTGCTATGAAATTCAGATTAATAAAAGTGTTTGTAGAAATGAAAATGGTCGAATTCAACTGGGCTAACAGGCTTGAGTGATTAAAATGAAATTCTAGTAGATTACGGAGAAGTCGACTCCAAACGCTTTTATGCTCGAACAGTAAACCATCAATTTCATGTAAACAGTTTTTGCTCAGTGTAGAAATATGAGATATGAGAGCAGATTGGGAAGTGAGCATGAATGTGCGGAGGAGTGCGAAGAAAGAGCTGGAGTGTGTAATGTAATGTAATGTAATCGATTATTTATGCACGAAAAAATAGCCCTTCAGCAACTAAAATATTACATATGCATATATACACTTTAAATTATATATTAAGAAAAAAAATTAACAGGCATAATGGCGAGTAATACTAATATTGCTGCTCTTCCAGGGGGGCCGTGTTTTCAGTTATTACTTTTGATCAGCCAATAGATGCGCTTTTAATTTCTTTCTGAAGCATTTGAGAGTTGAGGCCTCTCGTATATCAACAGGTATATCATTCCATAATTTTAGAGCCGAGTATTTAAAGCCATTTTTGCACGTAGTCTTGGGATTTGAAGATCATGGCAATTCCTTGCTTCATATTTTTAGTGGAATGATCTTAACTCAAATTTATCCCAAAGACTTTAAGGGCTTGACTTGTTTATAATCTTATACGCCATAACTAGTCGTTGAATAACAGATAAAAATATAAAAGGAATTGAGAAAGAGTAAGTGAAAGACTCATTGATTGCTTGGTACTTTCTAAGCTAATACTCTTGCTTTTTTTTGTTTTTTTATTATTTTTAAAACATGTTTAGGGAGGGTATCCCTTCAGCCGTAGCTGGTTTTCAATGGGGCCTCCATTTACATACAAAGATACCATTAAAATCTAAAACCTAATTACAATTTTCCTCTAACGATAAATTAAGGAAAAAAGTCAAATATATAAATAGGTAAGGTAAATACATAAATACTAAAATACTAAAATAGAAGTCAATTTTGGCTCAAGTTTTTAAAACTGATTAAGGTTGGTGCCGACTTTATCTCAGCTGAGAGGCTGTTCCACAATTTTGATCCCCGGAACGAGAACCCTTTTTGTCCACTGGCCATATTTCGTTTAGGGATATGAAGATCAGTAGCAGTGCTACGAAGCTCGTAGGAAGGATTTTCAGAATTTCGAGTAAATAAATCTTGGAGGTATTGTGGAGCAAGCCCATTTACTGATTTATAAACCATAACTCGTGATTCATATTGAATCATTTCTTCAATTGTTCTCCATCCTAATTGTTTGATGAGCATCTTACTTGGAGCATCATACCTGCTACTAGTGATTATTCTAGCAGCGCGATTTTGTAGCTTTTGCAAATGATTTATTTCGGATGCCCCAGCTACGCCCCAGGCTGGGCAGCAATATCGGAAGTGTGGGTCCAAAATGCTTTTATAGAGACACTTCAATGTGTCGAATGGTAAAAATCGCTTGCAATACTTAATTACTCCCAAGGACCGCGAAACCTTTTTCGAGACTTCTTGGATGTGCTTCTTCCAGTCCAAGGATTTATCAATGTACACCCCTAAGTACTTGATGTTTTCAGCAGCCACTATTGGTTCATTGCAGATATCAAGAGCTAGTATCACTGCCTGGTCCTTCATAACGGCTTGCTTATGTTTAGTGGAAATGAGCAAAGATTGGGTTTTGGCTACATTTAGAGATAGTTTATTCCCCTTGAAGATGTAAATTCCTAAGGTCGTCATTGAGTGCTGCGGTCAGCTGAGATATGTTTTCAGATTGAAGCGCTAAGCTGGTGTCATCAGCATAGATAGAGACCTTTGCATTTTTGACTGAATAAGGCAGATCATTTATGTAGACCAGGAATAGCAAAGAGCCAAAGCACGAACCTTGGGGAACTCCAGTATTTATATTTTGGATGCTAGAGTCTACACCGTCAATTCTAGTGAACTGCTTACGGTTTGACAGATAGGATTCGAACCATTTTAAGTCAAGCTCTTGAACCCCATAATGGTTAAGTTTCTGCAAAAGAATATTATGATTGACAGTGTCGAATGCCTTTTTCAGGTCAACAAATACAGTCCCTACATATTTACCAAGGTCCATCCCGCTATACCAATCATCAGTGTTTTTCAGCAATGTAGTGAGCGTTGAGTGGAGGGCCCTAAACCCCGACTGATTGGTTGATAGAAACCCATTGCTATTTAGATAACTGTACAGCTGGTTGTATATTACTTTCTCAAAAAGCCTTGAAATAACAGGTAGGACTGAAATTGGGCGATAATTTTCTTTAGCACTCTTGTCCCCATCTTTAAATATTGGTGTTACTCGCACAATTTTCCATGAAGCAGGGAATTTGCACTGGCTGATAGACATGTTGAATAGGCATGTAAGTGATTTACTAATGATTGGCAAAGCAAGATTTAGAAAATAACTAGATATGTTATCATTTCCAAAGCCTTTTGAGGTTTTGATCTTAGCCATGGCATCCCTTATATGCTGATCTTGTATAATATTAAAGTAGAATTTAGTGCTGCATTTATTTATTGCATAAATTCCAGTTAACATCGGATTTGCACAATCCTCTATCTTGTTCGCTAGTTTATCACCAACAGAGCAGAAATATGAATTCATAGTATTTGAGATTTCCCGTTTGTCGACAATGTCAATGTTTCCAACATTAAGAGAGTTAATATTGGTGGATTTACTTCTTATTTTGAGAAGATAATTTGTTATTTTCCAAGTATCCTTCATATTTCCACTATGTTGGGATATTCTATCCTTGTAAAACTTCTTTTTAAGAGAAATGTTAAGGCTGTTTACTTTATTCCGAGTTTCTCTATAAGAGTGCATTAGGGTTTCCGATTTAGCGCTAACAGCCGCCTTTTTCAGCCGGTCTCTTGATTTCATCATAGCCTTAAGCTATGATGTTCCTTGCTTGTTCCTTTTTTTGCTGCTGCATGGAGGTCAGTCATTCATTAGTCCCGGTAATGGAATGGGTTACAATTGGGGAAGGTATGAAAACTTTTCAAAGGATAATTGGGGGCAAGAAACTTTCTGGACCATGCTGGAGCATTGCGGTATGAAATCTTGCACTTGTTTCTCATTGAGGCATGAGCATTTTTCAACAAAATTAGACGAGGCACATAAATGACTGACCGCTAGGATGTGTTTTGTTCCATATTCATGATAAGAAGTAATGTTGTTGCCTTTTGGGGAAATTAGTCAAATGTTAAGCCAGTAAGATATTGCTGATGCATAATGACCAGTTATGCATAGGACACTTTTTGAGTAAACTCTAAATGTTAAATGAGATTGACATTGCATATGTCTTCCTTTTTATCTCACCTTGCTTTTCTCTACCTGATAGACTCTCAACTTCAAGGTGATCTACTGCATCAATGCTTGGAGTAGTATCAGGTTTTAGTTCAAATTAGTGCCAAACAAAGTTACAGTGTCCCTATTTATAGTAAAATTAGAGTCCTCAAAGCGAATAGAAAAGAACTGGCTTATTTGACGTAGGAAACTAGTTAGGCATATGCCGGCAAATGAAGAGAATCAATTGCAAATGTTATCTGGGGTTTTTAATTTTGTCAGGAAAATGATGGATAGCAATACATAAGGTATTGTTGATATTACCAAAGCAAACTCCTTTCAAGCCACCCGCGACGTAACGTTTTCTGATCAATCTTTTTGCAGGACAATGGAGTCATAACGAAACAATTCCTCGATGAGTCCTACATGTGACGTCACAGTAACAAAATTTCGCCCCATTTTCTCAGAAAACCCAAGCCGTGACATGCTATAAAATGGGAAAAGCTTGCAACAAGTAAAGTCTGACTTTTGCTTTCACATCAACTTTCTAAGAACTTGTACGACATCATAGCCATGAAAAATCGGCTTTTTATGTAATAGGCACTTTAACAATGAAATGATTACAAAGGTTTATGAGATAAATTAGTTGGAGATTAGCACCGGCAAAAGACTTAACTGAAAATAGCAGTATAATACCGTCAAAAACAAGCTCAAAGAAGGCACAATCTCCTTGAGAAAGTTGAAAAGCAACCTTCCTTAACGAAACTGGAACAAGTCTACAAAGGTCTCTTTGAAAGCCATCTTCATCATAGTGATATCGATTGGAATGCTGGTCCTAGCATCAAACTATCCCAATTACAGCGATGCAAACAAGGGCAAGGAAGTTAACAGAAGATGCCAAGTATAAGGATCGGTGGAGTTTTAGATGCTTGGATGTAATGCCTTTAATCTCCTATGATCAAGAAGTCATGATATGCAATAGTCTGCATGGCCTCTGTTCTGCAAGTCTTCGTCAAAAATTGGTTGAAAGATCCATTATTTCTGAGTAAGGAAGGAGAGGTCATTTAGGTCTGCAAATCTCCAATGTTGGATTAGAGTATGCAAAGATAAGATTTTACTTCTCTGGTGTCGAAGATTATTAATGTGATCCCGAACATCTTCGAGATTAAAAGCTACACGCTCGTTTCAAAAATATTTCTAGAAAATATCTTCCAAGTCTACCGGACACAAGCACGACCCTTGGTAGAGCAGCACTGCTATTTATTTGCTTTCTTTTGCCATTTCCTTCAGTTTTTTTTTATTTCTGCAAGATTGCTTGTATGAAAATGCTACTTATTACTTGGACACTGGCATAGTCCATGCAGTTATGAAAAGAACAGTGAAGCTTTCCTTCCCTCCATTAGCATCCTGGTCATCCTTAAGCAAGATGTAGCACCAATCAGCTTCCCAAGTAAGGGTTACAATCCTCTGTTGGTCAGCAAGATAGAGGAAGAAGATGATACGTAGTTGCATCTGGCCAGTGGCTACATATGGCAGTGAAGCTTGGAAAAGTAATATGGAAATACTGAACAAGATTATGGCGTTTGAATGCTGGATATATGGTACGGTTCTTAAGATTACTTGGAAAGACAGGGTTAGTAATAAGGAGGTACTAGAAGGGATGGGGATAAATATGCATTTACTCAGTTTTATTGCAAAGAGAAAAACTGCATTCTTTAGACATATTTGTAGAGGGTCAAGTGGGAATGGTACAGTGACAGTTTTGGAAGGGATGGTAGATGGCATAAGATCAAGAGGAGCTCAGAGAAGAAAATGGACAGACGGCATAAAAGACTGGTTAAGCATCACAGACTATGGTAGTATGAAGAGGACTTCTGAAAACAGAAAGGCTTGGAAATTGTGGAATTGACAACTTACGGGTGCCGTAATCGTCACCTTAAATGAGTGAATTACTTGCTATATAAATATGAAATACTAATTAATATTTAATAAATACGAAAATATGAAAACCCATATACAAATCCATCAAGGGACCCTAATTCGAAAAGCTATGTTATAGAACAGGGGTCGCCGGAGCATAGCTCAGGGGCCACATTGTGACCCACCATATTGTTTAATCGGTCCAGTGCTGAAAGATAATTACTGTACATACACAGATGGCCAGATTTTAGTAAGCCACCTCAAAACTTCTTCGCAACGCTGCCTTCTTCAAAACGATGAGGGAAACAGTGAAGTGGAGTATTTTGCTATATACATCATTGCTAAGGCAAATCTATTTCTTTTAACAATTCACAATGTTTCATTTCTTTAAGAGATGCTTTCTTTGTACATATGAATTGTGGAAATAAACGTAAAGCAGTTTGGACCTGTAATTCAATCACTGTGTTGCACTTATCTGGTACATGAAAGCAGATGATCATTACATCTTGGTTAACAAGCTAAAGTCAATTTTTATGTCCTAACACTTTTATAAGAATTTTATTTGAGTAAGAAAATAACCTTTTCTATAATGTAACTTTCATGTGCACCGATGTCCTAAAATTGTACTTCTTACTGACCTGCTGTTTTGGATTATTCAATCCCATTTACAAAAAGTTGTGTCCTGTGTTGGCCGGATAATTGAAAAGTTACTGTGGACCAGGGTTGGACAATTACAAGCTCCATACTCTGAGGTTAGTTTCAAATAATGCTATCTGCCTCTCTTGTTGTTGACTCTAAAAAGTTGTTAGAGATTCCACTTCTGGCCCTCATCCCTAGCCCCTACCCACTCCAAAACAAAAATATCTAATTTCTTATTGAGCTTTCAAAATCCAAGGAGTTTTTGTTTATGCCTTACTTCTTCATAAAGCAAAACAATACTGGAACAGAACAATAAATGCTATATAGACACTGCAAAAGTTAACCAATCAACATTTTTATGTCTGAAAATACACAATACTCCATGTCTTGATTTAGCATGAGCCTGGTATCACTCTGCATTCATTCTTCAACTTCAACTATTCTGAACCATAATATTCTTATAATCTTTATTCCTATAATAATCGCACTTGGGATCATAACAAAATCGTCTGAATCACTATTCTTAATATTTCATAACCTTAAGTTAGATAAAACTGCCCAAAAACATGTCATTAGGAATGCTATGAACATTGCCATCAGATGTAGCTATAACACTTTTTGTGGTCCCAACAAACCGTTGGCAAATCCTGACTTGCTAGATTCCTGATCTATTTCGTATTTATATTTGTTCTTTTATTTTCTACTACAGTATATTCTTTTCTTTTTTGTTTGTTTTTTAGATTATCATGCTATATTGCTAAAGTTGCAGATAGCAAATTGTATACTACCTTTAAAGTGAAATGTGTGAATGTATAGTAATGCAAGTTATTGAGTTAAGGGAAGTTTAAAAAAAGAAGAGTGCATAGCCTAGAAAAGCTTGAATATAGAGGAATATTAATTATGGCAAAAAGGTATCTCTTTATTGATAGGGTCTCCATCTTTGAGACATCTCGACAGACTGTCACCATAAGATCGCAGTTTAGTTTTATTTTGCCTAAATTAGTATGCATACTCAGGGGCGGATCTAAACAACCTTACACCCCTTACGTAAGGCAGTCAAAATTGTGAGTCTATTAATGTTTGAAGTATTTCCTCGATATTTGCCTTCTTATTGTCCGCTATTGTGTTTATCTACTTTTGATCGGCATGAAGGAGGCTATGGCCTCGCAAACAAAGGGGCTAATTGAGTAGGATCGAACTGCATTGTGACTCAAAAGTATTTTATTGTGGAAGTGTCATGTATTGTTTTGCGGTGCTCTGCAACAATCGTAAGGCGCTGGAGAACAATTGTAAGGTGCTCTGAAAAAATGGTAAGGCGCTCTAATGCTATTGTGCTGCATTTCAAACTTTACACAATAGCTCTGGACATTGTGAGATGCAAATATTGCTCTAAGCAATAGGAGAGAGAATTGATTGTAGAAATGTCAAATATAGTGCAGTGCTTATTCTGTGGCACTCGGAAACAATAGTAAGGCACCAGATAACAATGGGAAGGCGCTCTAGCGCCATTGTGCAACACACGCAAATCATTTAGAACAGAGATCATGTTTCTATTATCCGGAAGTTGGAATCCCGCGAGGTATATCTGCTACTCATTGTTGAAAACATGTAAAAAAAACATTGTTTTAGCAATCCTGCAAACAGATTCAACGTAGTAAAAAGTGTACTCGTGCTTTTGCCAGCTCTTTCCATATGTACAATTTACATACTTGGGAGGAAAAATTTCTCAGGCTATACAAACAAACAAGTTAACAGCAAGCCCGTAGCCAGGCCTGTGTTTGACGGGTGGCAAAGTTGTCCTGGAGAAATCACGTGGTACAAAAGCTGGGAGCTTACTTCATACTTCATGTTGCCATAATCAAATGGACAGTGTATGTGCAGGAAGAGATTGAACTTTCCCATATGTTACAATAACCAAGGTTGAGCCCAAACAAGATTTCAGGAAGTCTCTCCTTAGCCACAAAGATAAAGCAACAATAAAAATTACTTGCAAAAAAATCCCAGGGGTGGCAAAAAGCTGGTATCCTGTTGTCTAGGGGTGGCAACTGCCACCTCATGCCACCTCCTGGCTATGGGCCTGAGTTACAGCCAGGATGGAGAAAAGTGACTAACACCAAAAACATTTAGGATTGTTGGCCCAACGTAGGCAAATTGTTTTTTCATTGATATGTGCCCCCCCATTTGCGCTCCAGTTCAGCAATGTTTATTTTAGCATAACTGCATTGTGTTCTTGGTAACACTAGACCAGTGTTTCTCAGCTATGTTTTTGCAAAGCCCCCTAAATGGGAAGAGGCAATGCTTCGCACTCCCACTTGCTATAAAAAGACCATTATCTAAAAAGTGTACAAATATAACAATTATTTCCCATTATTTCCTTGAAAACTCCTTGAATGTTTGCTTGTAAAAATTAACTTTTCATCACTTCCTCTTGCCCACCCCCAGCACCATTTTCTGATTTCCATACTTTCCATTATGGCCATTACTGCCATACTTTCCATTATGGCAGCCAAAGGCGTAGAAATTAGGTGAGCTGTGAGTTTGCAGTTGTCCTTAGGTGGGCAGAAACTCATTTCATGCAGGAAGTTCTTTCCGAAAGAACAATCACACTTTTTCTTTAGGGTAGGAATGTCTACAGGTCCTCTAAAAATATAGTCCTACACCCATGTTTATAGTTCCCAAGGTGCATTACATGCACTTGAAGCCGAAGATCTTCGGCCTGCACTAAACTCTATTTTCGGTGCTCGGCGTAGAAACTGATGCAAGAAATGTCAGCAATTCTTGAGTAGATGACTGGTGAAACTGGATATATTGAGATTTTTATACTGCTAGCATACGTTGGTGTTGCACAAAAGTATTTTTCGGCGCAAAGCAATTAGACCTTGGCACACCTTCGACGTGCCGTTTTCATGGAGTGCACACTAGTATAGCTCATATGCAGCAATATCACTTAGGCGAGAGACTACCATAAATAAACTGGCAAGGAAGTTTAACTAAATTAGGCTGCCTGAATTTGTCAAGCTTCCCTCAAGTCATTTTGTTGAGGGAATTTGTGCTTTTGAAAAACTGCTTTTGCTTTGGTAGCGCTTAGAAAATATAAAATAACAGAAAGAAAGAACGAAATAATGCAGTATTTAACAATGATGGTTTCATGCTTCTGCCACAATTTCTCGAAAATCAAAAGGTCCCTTGTTGGCTAAAAGTCAAATATAAAGTATGAAATCTGATAAATTACTGTGATTCTATGCAAGATCAAACCCAGAACAAACTTAGAATTTTCTAGTGTCTGAAATATATGAAAACCAGTCGTAAACTTCTGATCAAGCACAATAAAATTATACTGTTTACGTGCAGTTTACGCCATTGTTTACTGTTTACGCCTTCTTCTTCTCAAGTCAGTGCGCATTCAATGCGCTGCTGTGGCCATTACCAGAGCACTCCACCCTTCTCGGTCAAAAGCCTTATGAACTGCATCAGCCATACTTCCTCCAACAAATTTCACAATATCACTCACTCATGTCAATGGCCTTCCTCTTCTTCTCTTATCCTCAACCTTTCCTGTCGATAATGCACCTTTCCATACCTCCCTTTCTTATAATGTGACCAAAAAAACGCAACTTCCTCCAGATCATGCTTTTTTGCAGTACAGGACTGGTCCCAATGTTATCTAGCACACACTGGTGTCTTTTTTTCATCTCTCCACCACACTCTTAATAACCTTCAATAGCACCACATATTAAAATATCCGTTTCCCGTCTGTTTCTGTAAATGTCCAGAACTCGCACCCATACGATGTTACAGCAAAGGCAGTGGCATGTAACAGCCGCAACTTCAGCTTGGTGGATAGTCATCTGCTTTTGCAGATGCTTAGCATACTCTGCATGGTGGACTTTACCATCGCCAGCTGTTAATTCCTGAAGGGCTAGTTTATGCTATAGCCTATGTCTTGGGCTTCTAGCTTCTAAAGCAATGTAACCTGTTAACTCAAACTTCTCACATAAACTACTCTACATAAACCACGAGGAATATATATCTATATCGCAACAACAACAATAATCACGGCTCCTTCGCAATGCCGTATCAACATAACGAAATAATGTATTGAATACTATACCAATCTTTTTCTCATTTCCTTGCTGCTTTTACAGGATGTGTCAATAACTGATCCTAGCCACACAAAATTATCAACCTCTTAACCCTTCTCTTCACCTAACATAAACTCTATATACATAACTATATATAAATAAACATCCATGCGGTGGCATGTTTTCATTTCCTCCTCTTTTTCTGATGATTTAATAATGCTACGGTTTGCGCCTAGAAAGGAGAAATCCTGGTTAGACGCTAGCTAAATGAGTTCATATATATATACATATATATATATATATATATATATATATATATATATATATATATATATATATATATATATATATATATATATATATATATATATATATATATATATATATATATATATATATATATATATATATATATATATATATATATATATATAGGTAGATTGACACAGAAAATAAAACTGCGGAATTGCGACTATTAGTTTCACGATTTCTCGATCATCAGGCAATTATGCATAATGCCAGATGCTCGAGAAATCGTGAAACTAATAGTCGCAATTCCGCAGTTTTATTTTCTGTGTCAATCTACCTATATTACGCTCTACGAAATGTATTGAGCACTCTTAGTTATAGAGGATACAAGGAATTCAAGTTATATATATATATATGTATATATATGAACTCATTCTTCTGATGATGCTGCTCATGAATGTCATTCTTTGTCCTCCTCTTGCTCGTTTGTCTTCCTTCTTTTCTGTCATTACTAGATACTGCATCGTCTCCTTTCTATTTGCTTGACCTAAAACAAGCAGTTACCTTGCAGTTATCATTTTCATAAGTGCTCTTCCTATCAGGGGCAGATCTAGAAAATTTCATGACTGTCACACATAGGGTGTGGTTCGTTAGTAGGCGTGGTAAAACCAAGGAATTCTGCGACTATTTGCTGTGGGATTGGTCAAGACAGTCAAAATAAATCACACATGTTGAGGACATAAGCATTACGCCATAACACATTTTTTTAAAATTAAGCCATGCAAAAGAGGTACCTTAATGACTATCATATAATTATAATTTCCAACTTTAATCATAACCCTAACCCTAACCAATGCTCTAGCCCACTACAGTACTCAGAGTTACAAATGAATTGCTACTAATACTTCATGCTTCAGTATAAGTAGGGGCGGATCCAAGGAAGACTGGAGGTCATGACCCCTCCCAAATGGCAACATTTCCTATAGCAAACAATAGTGTTAAGAAACTTCCTACATAGAAAAACAATAATATGAATCAGATGTGCCCCCAAAGTCCAGCAATAGACCCGTCACCGATTATAAGACATTTAACCAGTTACCAACTGTATTTCATGACGTATTTCACAAATTCCATGAAACTGAAATGGCAATACAAAAGTGTGCTTTGAGCATGGGGAATTACCATTTTCAGGATCATTCCCCAGCAATATGAAAATGACCCTGAAAGCTACCTGCTCTGTGCAAATGATTTCAGATTAGTGTCAGGCACGTTTAAGGAGCAAGAGAACATAATTTAATGTTGAAAATGATATGTTGAAATGTACCTTGCAGCTAAGACTCTTTTATCACTCATAACGCGAAGGCATGCATCATTCTTTGGAATGTCGCTGCTAGCAGACAAGTCTTCTGCTAACAGGATTTTCTTCGAAATTACGGCACATTTGCCGAGCTTTGCTAATTCAGCATTATAGATTACCTCCAACGTGTTGTAGTTCTCTTCTTCAATAAAGTGCTTTACTATTTCCAGTAAATCGATCATAAGATAATAAAGATTGCGACATGAACGGCATTCTGCGGCCTTTCACGTGCTAAGCAACGTACTAAAATCTATTTATCAAATCTACTGTAAGATTGTGCGACAGCCCTGCAAAGCATCCTTTAGGCATACGGTCGCGCAGAAAAACGATATGATTGGCTTCCTCAATTCATATGCAAATTGTGCGACAGTCGTGCGACAATGGGTAAAAAGCATCCTGTGCACAGACATCTTACTCTATCTACTTTGTTGCCCTGTTGGGCTTCAGAAAAAACTGTAAGATTCAACTCCTGTTTCCGACCAGCTCCTCCACAGCGTAGGAAATGTAAGGCACTTCCATATAATTCCGTACCTACTAAAAGCAAACAGAAAAATCCATCTTAGAGCTGATTCGATGTAGTACAAATTAAAAACAACTTGCCCAGTGACCAAAACATTATTGTGCAGCTGAGTGTTGACTGTCGCATGTGCGACCTGTGCGACAGTCTAGATCCGCCCCTGCTTGGGAGAGCACACTTCCCAAGAGTACTCTAGTGTCTCTAATAGTGGGCATGAGGCCTCACAGGGGAAGGCAATGGAAGGGGCTGTTCATGTCGGCTAGTTTTCAATAAAGGGTGCTAATATAAGGGGGTATGCATATCGGCAGCTTTTCAATAGAAAAGGAGTGCTAAGAGAAGGTGGTTCATGCGGGTACATTGTTTTATTAAAAGGTAATGTAATTTTCTACGTGTTCTGATCATGAGCGATTTGTAAAAATTAGTAGAGAAGGAGTTGTTGATAAGTAATGGGGGAAGGAAAATTCTTACATTTGATTCATATGACGTAATCACTATTCATCTGTTGTGCTGCTCAGTAGCACTTCCGGACTATATGTTTTGTATTTACCCCCTGAAAAACAGGCAGCATGTCTTGTTTCTGTGGACTTCGCAATGACAGTAGTACTTCGGTCTTATGTCAGAATGTATAATAATCGGTGTACGCGTCGCATATTTTGGCTTTCGCTGTTGATTATTTGTTGCTACATTTATTATGCATTGAACAACACTCAGTGGACATGGTATCTACATAACAAAACGAACCAGAAAATATGCATTCTTCCAGAGAGTGAAATGAAGGACATGGTCAATCTAACGAGAACAGCACATGCCGTATTGTCTATCTTTAATTTAACACACATGCCTTTTTATGGAAGGTAGGAATGACTTATTTTTTCTTTCTATTTATTTTTGTTAGGTGTAGCTTAAGGTCACTTAAGAAACAGATGGTTGTACGACAATGCAGGATTAGTTATCAATTAGCAAGTTGTATAATAACAGTATATATATGTACCTAGTGTAAATATTATATAACTGAAGCAATACCCTGTATAAAGATGCGTTATTATTATTATCATTATTACACAACGTATCATTCCATAGTTCGATCCAGTGTGTGAAACAGCGTACGTTGATCAGATGCAAGGTTGCCACGCTATGAAGACGAAATCTACCTACGACACATACGTCTTCTACCTACGTTCACCCTACACATTTTCCTTTATATTCCCTACAATTCCCTACAATAGAATGAATAATGATAACGTCATGGTGCTTCTACTTTAAAGTGCCTATCACCTGATTTGTGATAATGACTAGTCATAGTAAAATAACCGTGCTAAAACCAAATATTACCGTTAAAAATCAATTTGAGCAATGGAAGCTCCCGAAAATGGCTGCTAAAGTGCTGTATTTTTGGTTCCATTTTACGCATAGTGTAGAGGTCAGGGAGCAACTCTTTCGTGACATTAAAACCAGAACGTTCTGCATAACTTTGGGGGTCACTCACTTAGTACATTTGACCCCCTCCCCCTCGTACGCACATGTACATTTGCTACGCACCCCCACTGCGTAGTACTTTTACCCATCTGACCCCTCCAGTTCTATTCGAAGTTTTTTGCATCTTCAATCAATAATCCCATCTTCTATCACATTGTATAGACAGGTAAAGATCACAAAAAAATAAAGTATAGAAAAAAGGGGAAGCCTTAAAGGACAACAAAAGTATGCTACAAATATTGTCGAATAATTCTCAGATAATCGGGCCAAATTGGCACATGATAAAGGGAAGCTAACGCAGGGGAAATTACTGTGAGTTATTGTCTACTGTTTGTGAAAGATGTCACTGTAAGGACGAAAGTTCTATTGTTATCCAAAGTGTCTCGAATGTTTACACAGTCTCATGATATGGTTTTTGCCAGTTTAGGAGTTGCGATAACGGGGAGTTTATTCTGAGAAATTGTCGACTTTATTTCAAAAGTTTACTGTCAAGATATCGTAAGTTTTCCCCAAAGAATTGCCTGTGGAGCCAGAAGCCTCTTACTTGTTAGAGCTCTTAAAAATCCAGCTCACAAACAAACGCTTAGGAAAGAAAACTTGGCAGGAAATTACAAGCAACTGCACAAACTGCTTGTATGCTAATTCTTCATTTTCCTTTTTCAATATCTAAAAAAATACTGTTATAGATATGGGCCATTCAGGAAGTACGTACGCTCAATTTCTTCGATTTTTGAATGCCTTCCCCCCGTGTACGCTTTTGTACTTTCACGAGGTACTCCGTCCTCCTAAGCATATGTACATTTAATGTATGAAATCCCACTAAATATTTGAATGCATTGTCTATCTCAGTATGTTCAAAGTTTGCTACATTTAACACATACCTGATACCTCTAAAACATTGCAACATATTTCTGATGAAGTAGCATTGTTTGCTCGTGGGCAGTCACATGATGCCACAGTTATTTCACAGGGATTTCACAGCTGTTATCAAAGTGCAAAGAGATTATACATTGTAAATAGGAAGAGCAGTTGGCCTGTTTTAGTTTTTGACTATTCCTTTTGTAGCCAACGTTAAATAAAAGTATTATTTAATACTTTTATTTAACATTGGCTGCAAAAGGACTAGTTAAAAACTAATACAGGCCAACTGCTCTTCCAATTTACAATGCTTATATACAAATTTGAATACAGCATGTGGCTCCCGTGCAATCTTTAATTCTGTTTATGTAATCATGTCATGGAACGCGTTCCATAGTATACTTCCTCTAAATCTCAGTGAATTTAATCCGTACCTCACTGTTTTCGTATTTGGTTGCATGTTGCCACTCGCAGGACCTTCTACCTACAGTAGGGTATTCTACCTACAGTAGGGTCTTGACCCTCGTGTAGGTTTCACAGAATCTTCTGTCTTAAAAAAATTAAATGTGCACAATAAAAATCAAAATCAAAGAAATCCTTTCTCTCTCGCATGCAAGTCCCATAACAGACTTCATCTGACCGTGATTGTTTGGCCTAAAATTTTCAGCTCAAAATGCTTATTCGTGACACCATAGCATATCTAATTTTTAGAATATTCTAGTTTTGTCTTCAAACTTCAAATCAATAGCGAACAGCTGAGACGTAAAAAGCTAATAGCTTTATGATGAAAGGAGTTACCGGGAGGGTGTAGAGCAGCTTCAAGAGCAGCTGCAATGCAAATTTTATAGCTATATTTCTTCTTGTCTCTACCTACATTTCAACATCACATGCAGCTTTCTTTAGAACTAACAAGTTGACTCAAGTGTACCGAGGTGCAATGTCCAGCAAATTCACCAAGTAAGATGTTTATCGAAGGAAAGGTCTTAATCCAGTAATTGATCTTGTATCTGGCAAAATTGGTATGGTGAACTTTCTTTCATATCAGTTTTCAGCTGCATAAAACAGGGAAATCTCTATAAATGCAAAAGCAAATGGAAAAAGAAGTAATGTACAAGCATGAACCCCAAAATCAGGCAGTGATGCTACTGGTGAATACAAGAGGGGTACTTTTGCCAATATCAAAATTCAAAAAAAGGATTCTGATGAAGACATGTATTCCTTCTCTGATTAGAGATCAATCATGAACACAAAGTTTGTCCTACTTGCCGAAAAAGCATTTTCCCACATTCCAGAGGATATGAACTCAAAAACCTTTCACTTGCTTTGTACCATTAGGGAAACTTCAGAATGCCAACTACCTACACTTCCACCTAAATAATCTCTTAAGCCAGGCTCTGAGATTTATATGCACTTATGCTTGCAATTTTCGGGTACATGACTTTGCTTCAATACGTGTGCTATCAAATGTGTATCAGTGTGAAAGTATAAGAAAGTTCCAAAAAGACTTTCTCAAAGGAAAACACTGAGATCTCTCTAGAAATTTATGCTAGGGATAAAGACAACTGATTTGTTGATTTGGTGTTTATTCAGCAGCTTCAGTTTGGCTCAGAGAGCCACGAGGAAACCAATAATAAAATTCAAAAATTGAATATTTTGATAGCAGAGATCTTGTTCTCAGATATCTATATTTAATCAAATCCTCAAGCTAAATGGGGCAAAATCTTTAAGAAAAGCCTATTTTATAGTGTTCTTTCAAGATCAATGACCAAACTGTAGAATTTCTTAAAGTAGAATCATCATGACGTCATCATTATTAATTCTGTTGTAGGGAATTGTAGGGAAAATCAATGTAAAGTTCTTTAACTTGTAGGGAATTGTAGGGAAAATGTAGGTAGACATTGCCGTAGGTAAATTTTGCCTTCACAGCGTGGCAACCCTGCTTGTTAGTTGGACGAGATCATTTTTTCTAAGATTGTATTTTGAGGGCCTACGTTCCAAGAGATCCCACAGAAAGGAGGGATTTTTGAGGTTAAGCAAAGTTTGAACAAAGGCGGGCGAGTGGAAGTAGGCCGAGCTGTGAGAGAAATTGCAAGGAAAGAGTATGATTAGGATCGAATGGTGCAATCTGATATGGACTTTTGTTACATTTTATTGTCACCCTAAGCGACAAGTTCGCCTGAAAGGGCACCACTGCTGAGCCGGGGAGGGGGAGGGCAAGTCTCATTCTGGTAAAAGCGATGTACAGCAAAAAGCAGGGGAAACTTTGGTGAACAAGAATGTCTTATGTTATTTTGTACTGCTAGGTGAAAGACCACAGCATAAAAAGCGGCAGCATTCTTTTCATATACTGAAAGCTTTTTTCGTCCGACACTCATCAGAGTTTGAAAACTACGGATAGTGACCTAAAGGTTAACCGAAATATATATTTAGATGCGGTTACATGTGATAGGATGCGTCTAATTGGCCCCAAGTGTGACCAATTAGGACCTATTAACCATTGTTTACTTGAAGAGTCCCAATGAGAAAACGAAATCTTTTTGTCTACACAAGACTGGGTTTTAAGTCTTGATGTAAACAGATTCCCAACCCTCAAATGAAAAGACGATCTTGCTTGCCCAATGATCCGAAAATTTTCGTGTTTATATGTTTTGGCGCATTCTGGATTTGCAATAAGGTGTTGTCATATGGCCGACTCACAATTAATTTTAGAATTATTGCTCTTACATATACGACGTGGCTGCGCTCTTACGGCAAGTTCTGTAGGACCAACAGACTATTAAGTGAAAGACCTGATGCTTTGCTGCCAGTGGGCGTGGTTTCAAGTCTCGTTTTCATGGTGGAATGGCTGGGCTTGATAAAGTTTGATCTTTGTATTGAAAACAAAGTGAAAACGTTAAGCAATAGATGTAGTTTTGGCAATTATGGGGTGCGTACATCGGAAACAGCTCTTTCGACCCAATTTTAATGGTTTGTGCATGTGTGCATGTTATGGAAAAGGATTGCACAGTAGCTAAACCAGGAACACGAAAATACGGTAGCTGCACCAAGTTTCAGAAATTCTCTTTGTTAATCTTCTTCTTCCGTCACATCATCAGATTCACCTTCCAAAACAATATTATGCAAGAAATTGTTCTCTTTATCTTCCACGCAGTAAATGAGCAATTCGCTAACATCTCGATAGCAAATACTGGTCTACTCAACTCTCTCTCATCTCAGCCACGATTTATCGGACCTTATAGGTTGAGAATGATACTCTACATTAGCTTCATTAGATGGAAAAGTTGGCAAAAAGGCTAAGATTGACTATTTCCTTCTCTCTTTCGAGCTTTTGCAAGAAGATCTTATTTCGGAGCTTTTTAATTTAACAATGGTCTGCTGTGGGCCTCGAATCCAGTACCATGTGCGTCTGACATGCCTGCTAAATCTTGCCGCTTCTATACTCAGTTGTATTGGCACTGCAGCAACAGTTATGGGAATTACCATCTAAAATAATATTCCATATTTCCTTTTCGATATACTATTCTCATAGTTGCTGATACGTACAAGGATACCGTATTTTCTTGAATAGAAGCCGCCCTTTAATAGAAGCCGCATGAATGTCGTAAAAACCAAAATAGAAGCCGCCCTTGAATAGAAGCCGTATTTTTCCCTACTGAAGCTAACAGAAAAATAGAATTATAGAAGATACGTGTTTCTTTCATCATATCATTACAATTTCCACTTCACTTTGCTCTAAAACTTTATCAGTTAAATCCTCTAAATAATGAATATCATAAATATCCGTTTTTTGTTGAAAGCTGTCTTCTAGCGTTGGCCTTGGTACAAACTCGATGCTTGGATTCGATTCACCCAAGAGTACCCTGGCTTAAGCGCACTTAATCGCGCTCATTTTAAATTTCAAATCGTAGTTCTTTCGTTTCTCTGCCATGACTTGCTTATGCATCTGTAACTTGGAAATCTGGTTTCTTCTCTATCTTATATATACAGGAATAACAGTGAGATAAAAACGTGCTTCTTTTTTTTTTGTATTAATTATCCCATTGCAACTATAACGTACTCCCGATAGATCTCAGAACTTCATGCAATTAGCACATTTTTAAAAATCCGCGCGAAGTTTTTATTCGAAGGCGTTGAAACCATAACAATAAAAGCCGCCCTTGAATACAAGCCGCCTTTGATTATAAGCCGCAATTTTTCCCTAATGAAAACAATAGAAGCCGCGGTTTCTATTCAAGAAAATACGGTAATAGCATCAGGGAGAAAGGTGTAAGCGTAGGGAAAATGTGGGGTGTAATATCTATGACTATATTATTATGGTTTGTTTTATACACGGCACTGTGTGGGCGCCGTGGTTCTTTATATGTTGTTGTTGTTTCAAGTTAGGGAGTACCTCGTGGGATGATCCAGAGTGTAGTTTGATTGAGCATGTGAAGTTTTACATTACTTAGATATTGTCGTTTATTTCTCGAAACTGGAACCCTCAAGAATTAGCATGGGGTGTTGAAGTTTCATGCTCACGCAGTTAAAGGTTACTTGTTACAATAAAGTGTAATAGTTACTTAAGGATCATAGGTGGTGCGGGAGGGCGTATCACACTCCCCAATGCTTAGCGTGAGGGCACATTTGCCGAATATCGGTAGTGCTCGTCAACGTTGTATTGCTGACAAAACTCAAGGAAAGTCCCATTCATCGACAAACTGGGCTCAAAAAGTATGTTTGTCGGCACATTGGTGGTGAAACAATTTTTTTCAGCTTCGCCACTGTTCAGGATAAATGGAGAATGTTAGTAGTGTGCTGTTGTTCAGTATCCTTGCGTAGGTTTTGCCCTTAGGGCCATTCCATACGTTCCGGACGGGACACAAAGACTTTTTTCGCTTGCTACGTGAAAGAGAAGTAATATTTGGAATATTGTAATATGCTAAAAAGGAGTTGATCAAGTGATGATGTGTGTTGTTGAAAATAACTTTGTTCCGGACGGGACACTTTATGGAATGGTCCTGTATGTTTTTGCTCCCCAAGGCAAAAGACGTGAAGTTGTTACAGCCCCGCGGCTTCTCACCCCACGCTACCGCTAGTACCTGAATTGGCTTCTTTTTTAGCTGTTCGAAATATTCATCTTTGTTTTTAAGAAGCCAACTCTTTGGGCTCAGCCAGACTTTTTCTTGATATTGCGTTAAATCCAGATCAGCTTAGGCAATTGTGATGCAAGAAATGGGATGCTCAGGTTTTTGAGGCATGCAACGGATGATCATTCTATTTTCTTGCTAGTTAAATAAAAAATTTTGCTAGTAAACACAGTTTTTGCAAGTTATTATCTGAAACTCGGCCCGCCTATATTTCTTAATTTTTGCCTAGTTTCAGCCTCGTGTTTCTTATAGACATGTTTCTTATCAAAAAACCGTTAAGAAAAGCTCTCGACCAGGGCACACAGAGCTGTATGAGAGTGTGACATCTCCCCGCGAAAAGATTACCATTTGTTCCTTTCTTAGACAAAGTATAGTAGCATGACGTCAGTGGTGGCGCTACGGGGGATCTGGGGAAGGCATGTCCCCGCACTTCTCACCAAGATCACTTTTCTAATTCGTCCACATTCGATGAGAAAATATTAGGGTTAGGGTGAGAGACCTATAACACGATATTAGTTTTATAAGTTTTATTATAAATTTTAGATTACCTTTTCTAGACCATGACGGTAATTGATTTGCTTGCTCCAGATTAGCTCGGCATTCAATATGAAACAAGTCTATTTATTCATTGGTTATAAGTTGTTTATGTGTATTTATATGTATTTTCTGTAGAAGTGCTTCAATTTTTATTTTGTTATGTGTTTTTTATGTTAATGGCCACGGAGCTTTCATGACATCTTGCACTTCGTGGTATCGTTCTTGCACTATAGTTGAGTATATTCTATGTAGTATATATGGTAAGTAGTGTGTTATTGTAATAATCTTCTATTGAATATACCTTTTTTATAAGAAACCTAGCTGAAGGTCTAGTACTAAAAGTTTCTTAATTTTTGGCAGCAAACTAAATTGCTGTGAAAGCGTACGTAGGAGGTGAATGTAGCAGACTATTTGCCCTATAACAAACAAAATGCGTCAGTACGAGTTAAATTCTAAAGCAATGTCAGTTACACACTGTTTTGAAACAGCTTTGCGTGGAACCAGGTAGTGATTTCCATATGCTATTTGCCTAAAGTTTCTTAGCTTATTTCTTGTGGTTCTACAAGTTTCTTAAATTTTTGGCTGTCTAGTACGGGGTCATTCATTTAGTACGTACGCACGAAGGGGGGGGGGAGAAGGGATCGAGTAAAAGCGTACGCCATACGTACAAGGGGGAGGGAGAGTTGACACATCTAAGTACTTACGCAAAAAGTCCCTTTTTCATACTTTCTTGTCTTTGGCGACGACTTTCATTGCTGTGATAAAAGCACTTACTATGATTATTTTCTGTCTCTCAAATCTTTTACAATCTTTTTCTCTATGGACGTATAGATTGGATATTTGAAAGCTTTCCCATTAGAAACGGGGGGGGGGAGCTAGATGGGAAAGATTACGTACGCAATGGGTGGGGGTCGTAACAAGCGTACGTGTACGTACGATGGTGGGGGGGGGGATCAAATTTTTGGAACTTTGGTGCGTACATACTAATTGAATGACCTCTACTAGGTTGCTTATATAGTGGTTCCTTATAAAAAAGCGTGTAGAAAACAACACGATCAAGCCACCAAAGTCATGACACCAGGCACGTACCTGCAGGGGCACGCCGGCAATTTGCCTCAAATGACAAATTTTGAGTGATTCCGCCCCCAACATATCATTTCATATTAACTTATTTTTACACGGATTACCCTTCAGCAAAACTAAAATAAACTTAGTAATGCATCATAGTTATAATGGTTTAGTTACAATAATAAAAATTAAAATATACCTTAGGCTGTTCTTCCAGGGGGTCGTGTTTGATTTATTGTCTGCTTATCAAATACATTTTCAGTTGTTTTTTGAAGTGAAAAGCGTGGGAAGTTCCCTAATGCTTAAGAGGATTTCATTCCAGGTTTTAAGTGCTGAGTAGGTAAATCCTTTCTTTGCATACTCTAGATTATACTGGATGTTTCTGCTGAAGCGTGTATCGTGTCTGGAGTGGTGGGACCTTAGATTGAACATGTTCCATAGATCTTCTGGGCACAGCTTATTAAAGATCTTATAACAGGATTATTACCCTGGAGATTTACATAAGAATTTGAGGCTTCGCCCCTCCAAAGTGATTGTACAGCCCTGTTATGCCCCCCACCAGGACATCTACCCCAGCTACGTGCTTGCACGCCACTATGAGCAGGCCACTATGATCAAATGAAACCAATATGAGTGTGCCACTACGATCACGCAAGTAGGCCTATGATTAAGCAGAAATATCTTGATCTTCATGAAACAATTTTCGAACAACGCCGAACATTGCCAACATGAAATTTATCATCGAAAGGGTGGCAAAATGCGACGAACATTTACCGAACATGAAAGTTGAACGTTGTTTGTTGAATAGTTCGTCTTGGTTGGCCAGAAAACAACACGATCATGCCACCGCTATTAAGGCACTTTAGTAGACCACCAGAATCAAACCAACACAATCAAACTGCCAAGATCAAACCACACGATCAATAAACCACGATCAAAAAGTAAGCTATCGCCTTGTAACACCAGAATACGAGCAGTTTTTCCAGAAAAATCGGAGGGAACAGACATTTGAATATAAATTTCTTGTAGCATTTGATTAAGGGCCTTGTCAAAAGCAGCGGGCTAGCCCGCCCAGGCGAACTCTCAGCTGCATAATACTGAAAAAGCTACTTGTCTTCACATGTGAAGCGGGCTAGTCGGCTTGACCGAGATCTCACCTGAAACTACCGAGATCTCGACTAGCCAAGGTGTAAAGTTCCCATGTGAAACTCTTCAGGTGGGCTAACCCGGTCAACCGGGGTAAAATTATAAGCACTGCGCATGTGTTATAGAGCACGAGTTTGTAAACAATGGCTTCTATGTTTACACAGACATTATTATTATTATATTGTCTTTTAGCTTTAGCACAGGCAGTTCTTATTGCCGACATATTCCTCATGGGCGGGCTACAACAAGTAGCCAAAGGCCAAGAGGGTGCTTTCACTTTACATGTCTAAGACTTGCCTGAGTATCCTAGCAGTTCCCAACAAGACTGATTTCTGTACCATTCCAATGCTTAGTTTAATACCAAGTATGTCCATCCATCTAC
>OLMO02000275.1:4920272-4948270 GCA_900291935.2 Cassiopea xamachana
TATATATATATATATATATATATATATATATATATATATATATATATATATGTATATGTATGTAATCATTAAGTACAATCCTTTTGTATAAGAATATCTAAATTTTTGCTGAATCTCAGTATTTTAAAGTTTCGGTTGCTTTGGAGCAAAACATTTTTCTTAAATTATTCCTTTGTGTCATAGGTGTATCTTCGCCTATATTGATGTTTTTTTGATATCTTAATTCTTCATAGATCAAAACAAAAGTGCAACAGAACGACTAATTACTTGCAATATTAATATTGTATCGATAATAAAAAAGTTTATCTCATTGTAGTATTACGTTTCAAATACACAAAAGCTGTAAATCTTCATGGAGCTTGAGCCTTGCATTATTCAGGTATTTGAGCGCTTATGAGCCTTAAGCTCCATAAATGCATTCATCGAACCTTTCATGACTTTTTTAAAACTTCCTTAGCAGAAATTTTTGAGTTCCAATGTGTTTGCGCATGCTCATTAGAGAAAGTGAAAATCTCCATGTCCACGTGAAACCATGAGAAATCTTAGATAGCGTCCACACTAATTCGTTTTCGTATGGAAATGCATGCATTTAGATGCACCTAACTGTATCTAAATGCAAAGTGCAAAAACGCAGCTAATTGTATACGTTTTCATACGAAAACGTTTTGGCGTTGAGGCCAGCCAATACAACATACATTATATTTTATACACAAATAGTTTTTAACACATATACACTTGGCTCTCAAATATCCAGCACTGCTAAACGTGCACTACCTCTGGCATCTTTTAAGTGATATTTGTAAATAGTTGTTTTTATATCTAGTTTTACACAGTTTGTAATGCAGACTTTTTAAAATATGTACTTTTCTCTTTCATTTTTTTATAAGATTTTAGCTTTTATTTTGTAAATAGACGGCCCCTTGCAAACCAGCGTAGCTGAATGGGCCACCATCTGTAAAAGATTGAAATGATCAAATGATGACTAAACTTTATTGTCGTTTTGAGCAGCTAAGTACTACTTTCTTATAAACCATTTTCTTATTTTTAAAATGCAAGTGTCTTAACTATCTGTATTCTTTATTCCAGTTTGTTTGGTGCTTACAGATATAAAAACCCGTTGCCATGGGATCAAGATGTTGATCTGTTTCTTCGAAGAGAGGAGATGGACAAAATAGATGAAGATGCATTTGTTAATGAGTTTAGAAAGAGAGGGATTCGCATAATTTACAGACCGTGGGCTGGTTCTTATAAAATCTTCATGCGAAAGGCAGAAGTAGACATGTTTTTGTTCAAGGATTTCTCTGGCACAATCCGAAGGACAGGCCTAGAATCCTACGTGTTTTTTGTCAACCACAGGAATTTTCATAGCTTTCCATCCAAATATGTAGAGGGTATTCTACCACAGATTGAATTTTGTGGCGTTTTGATGTCGGCCCCACACGGGGGTATTGATGTACAGCAATATCTATACAGAGATGACTGGCTAATTGAGAAAAGACCGAGAGGCTGCTAGAATCAGACATTTGTCTAAAAAGTATAGGCTAGTGGCTTGCTCTGGGGTGATTTCTAAAAATTTTAATAAATGAAGCTCTAGTTCCAATTTCAGAAAGTGGATGTGGCCAATATGTACCCACGCCCATATTTTTAAAGATGGAGACGTGATAATTTAGTCTAATCGTAATATAATATAGCAAACACTTATAAAGATCTCAATAGCCACGTTATAATGAAGAAAGCAGTAAAATAACAATACAATAAAAAGCATTTGAAGCACGGTCAGTACAATTTGAAAAGCGAGGTTAATGCAAAATTACGGGAGGCTGAGCCTACCCCCAAAACGAGCAGGTATATTAACAAGGGGGGCTCCGTCCCTGAGCCCCCTAGAAATCACCCCTAGACTTGCCTATACATTTCCTACAGTAGATTCACTGGAAAATTTTTGTGATGGTTTTGCGAACATGGAAGTTTAGCAGAATCAGTATTAGTATTACCTATAGTTAGGTCACACGAGGTTATTTTATAGGTAGACCTTAAAGCTGTAGCAGGAGCTTGGCGTATTGTCATGCTACAAAAGGGCGTATTAATGATGTCACTGAACTTCACAAGATACATGAATTGCACCGTTCTCAGACATAGAATCACACTTAAATTCTACTTCTAGTTTGGTGTGTTAGATATACTAGTTAGGTGTGTTAGATATATTAGTTAGGTGTGTTGGATATACTGGTTGCTACGGTGGCCCGTAGAAAAAACTTATTTTAATTATCATCATCATCATCATCATCATCATCATCATCATCATCATCATCATCATCATCATCATTGTTATTAGTTATACTCAAATGATTATAACTGAAATACAACTTTTCTATATTTCAATTAAAATGATATGTAAAATTTTATTTGATAATATATATGAAAGTTTAATTCACTGGAGAAAACTTTCTTTTCACGGAAAGAAGTTTCCACTGGCCAGAACTTACTTTTCATTGGACAGAACTTACTTTCCACTGGACAAAGCTTTCTTTTCACTAGGAGAAACTGTCTTCTTACATCTAGTTGTGCGTTGGGATCCCAATTATACTCAAATCAACAATACCGAAAATCAAAGAACGTGCTCCAGAGTATTGAAATTATTGTGCTGCTTTATGGTCTATATAACGAAACAGGGTTGCCACCAAATCAGGGACTTCAGGAAAATCAGGCAAGTTTTAAGTTCTGTATTGTTGTATTTCAGAGCAATGACTTTCTCCCTACTCGATCCAGTTGCATGTGACAATCACCAAATTTTGTCCTTTTGTATATCATTATCTGTTCTGTTGCAGTCCTTATGAAGCACAGTTGTATGTTTTATGAGACCAAAGCTTTTGAATGACCAAAAATTGAGTTAATGCACTCCCAACCGTCATATTTGTCCAAAGAAATGACACAATCTAACTGAGGGTTGCAAGAATATCAGGGAAAATCAGGGGAAAATGAGTAGAATTTCCCTGAAAATACCAGAAATTCAAGGAATTTTTTCCTGCAATGCTAGGTGCAACCTTGTGAAAGTATGCATAAGTATCATAGGTTTTGTCTCATTGAGGGCAAGGAAGTGTATTCCCTATTCCTTAATTAGTGACACTATATCATCCTGATGAGACAGTAGACTCTGTTTACGTGTAAAAATGCTATAAATCCCTGTACGAGAGGTAAATTTATATGCATTCAGTGACACCGATGAAGTTGCTGGCCAGCTTTTTCTGTTTAGATGCAAGTAGACAAGTGTCGTCAAGGAACTACCTGTTGTCAATCCATTTTGAGTTGTTCCTATGCATACATCTATTATGATTTTCTGGCATAGATTTTTTTCAGTCATCCAGGCTTGTCCTTTTTTATGGTGCAGAGAGATGGCGCTATTTGTTAGTGGACCATATTTATACATACATTCAATTGTATCCTGCAGATTTTCTTTTTTGTTGACTCCGTTGTTAGTTATGTCATTAGTTCCAAATTGAATGATAACCAGGTCAGGATTCTGTCTCATAACGGGCTTATTGTTGTCTATCAAATCTTTAGTTGTATTCCCTGGATGTGAGCGTACTTTGACTGTATGTTTCTTTGAGAGACCTTTTTCGTTGAAACCAGACACGATTTTATCTTCTACAGCAGGGGTCGGGAACCTTTTTGGCTGAGAGAGCCATGGAAGCCTCATTTAAAAATGCATTTCCATGAGAGCCATACAATTCGGCATTGGTGTTGCATGGAAACACAAAATATGCTACTTAGACACTAATGTGGCCAATCAGGCTATATGACAACTGAAGACCACATCAGTGGTCACTTTGGAAAGTCTTTCTGGAGGTATTCGCTGTTTTGCACTTTGAAGAAAGTCTGCTAAGCATTGTGTACGAGCCAGAGAAATAGATGCAATCTTGATAAGAGCCACATCTGGCTCGCGAGCCATAGGTTCCCTACCGCTGTCCTACAGCATAAACTATCTTTCTTATATCCATAGATTCATCCTGAGAAACTTGGCTCCCATCAGTGCTAGTTTTGTCAAGGCTGCCCTTCTTACCAGTACCTCCATCAAATCTGGCTTTAGACTGAGCATTTATTCTGCTGTGATCACTTTGTTTTAGTTTATTGTTTCCTATCTTGCTCGACTTATTTTGCCATTTTTTGTATATATCTTTGTATGCAGTGCGAACTATTCTTTTCGTACACTTCTAAATTTGAATCCTGATTGCTCTATGTCTTTAGAAGTTTGCTGTTACTGACTTTGTACCCATTAGATTCATTTAATCTTGTTGCCGCTGCTGTGGATTGGCTTTATTTGCTGTAGATTTCTGATATAAGCTAGATTGTTTTTGCTTGGAATCTAAGATTGGGTAATTAGAAGTTTTCTCTTCTGGAATTCCAGGTGTTTTTTTAGTAGACTTCAAAGAAATAAATTCCATGTGTTTCTTGATTTTAACCTCTTGCCATTGTTTTAAGATGCTGTTAGTACATTCGATGGAATTGTCTTTATTGTCGTCAGAGCTGGCAGCGTGAGCCTGAACATTTTGAGGCTTTTTGAAGTCTCATGAGCCAGTAGCTCTGAGTGCTTTATGACATGCACTGTTTGATCTCGTTTTCTTGTGTTTCCAGGGACTGGATTCTGTGTATTCTGTGCTTCAGGTTACACATTTGTTCGGTTAGCTCCTTGTTGAAATTTTTTTCACTTTCTACTTCGTTACTGGCTGTCTATGGTCGTGCCCAGATGCACTTACTGACACGTCGAAGCTCATTCACTCGGTCAACCAACGCTTTGAGCGAAGGTGTTTTGTCCAAACAACAAGGATACACACCATATGGTACATACCCACAAAAAGGACACTAAAATCTGCTAGTGCCAGGTCAGCCCAGGTCACCTGGAAAACAAAGAACGAAAATATGAAGAACAATGTACGTTAAAAATGTTCTCTAAAATAGACTATATATGTCATTAACAAATGATCATTATTCAAAGCATCTACACTATTAAAAAGACACAGCCTCGTGGCTTTGAGAAGGTAGTTTTACTTGTTTGCGTCATATTTAAGGATATTTTGCTAACTTTGTAAAGAGTCCATTTGAAGGAGAATTTTAAGTTAATATATGACACCTGATTGAGGAAGTTAGTCACAAACTAGACTGGAATCCGTGCAGGTCACGCCACAGATCTGTGGCGGACAGAAATCTCTGATGTTGGTACGCCGGCATACTTTCGCTTTAACAATGGCATTTGGCGCACTCTAGGTGCAGAAACTGGCGTGGCTTGGCATGCAGCCAGTGATGTAGCGTTCTCTGAGATCAGTAGCTAATCTAATGGTCAAAGCGGCCCTCCACCAACGGAAAGTGTCTAAAGAGTTCATATAGTCAGGAAAGTCAGGGAAAAAGTATCAAAATTAGACTAGGTCAGAAAGAGTCAGGGAAAGTCCAGGGATTTCTTGAAAAAGCTAGAAGGCGGGGAATGTGAGGGAAAAATTTTGAACATATTCTCCGACGAGTTTTCAGAAGCTATATCTCTTTAAGCGTATTAATGTAGACCACCAAAATTGACGCCCTGCACACACACACACACACACACACACACACACACACAGGTGATTTCTAGAGGGGGTCTCAGAGGGGCAGAGCACTCGTTAAAATTACTGTTCATTTTGGAGGGCTCAGTCCCCCAAAAATTTTTGTATTGGCTTTGCTTTTCAAAATGTATTGACCTTGTTTTCAAAGTATTTTGTATTACTATGGTCAATTTTGCACTACTGTGATTGAGACACTCCAATTGTTGACTATGCTATATGAGTATTTAGCTATATTATCATGTCTGCACTTTGAAAAAATGGGCGTGGCTGCATCTAGGCCACATCAAAAATACGGGCGTGGTTGCACCTACAGTCCCCTTGTCAATATTTTTTGAAATCACCACTACCTATAAGCTAATGTAGTACCTTACTGTGATTACAATTTTTGTCATGTCTAAAACCAAGAAAATTCTTGTTTGTCTTGGAATGCTTCTTTAGGCCTGTAGATAGGGGGTAGGGGCATTGCCCCCAAATAATTCACAAATGTTGCATATAGAAGTGCATTATACTGCTCAATCATTGCTCAATTGATTTCTATCAATTCTAGAATCTAGGAGCATTACGACACAGGTATGTGACGCGTAGAGATCTTGACTTTGGTTCCTGAAAAATTTAAACTTCAATCTTTGCGCAAGTATTATAAGAAACTCAGTTTGCAACTTAGTCAGAGAGGAAGACGCTAGCGTTTCAATTGTGGGATTACCTTCCCACGGCAAATGTAACGTGGAGATAAGGACCCTTTTGCGTGATAGGGAACTTTTGCACCCTGAGTGAATTTCGTGTAGCCAATACCAGATATCTCGGGTAGGCTGTTTCTTCCTCGGTGTACTGGCATGAGATGAGATTTTTGCTTCTAGCGCGGCTTGCAGCCTTTCCTTTTTTCATTTTGTATCTTAAAAATTCGATGAAACTAGGTTGAGGGATCAGTTTCTTCTTCCTAGCATGAAGATCAATGATGAAAACAAATACACTCTATTCTGCAATAAGGAAATTTCTGACTTTCAACAGAGGGCTTTCCTCAACCATGTTTTCAGATTTATTTGTACCGATAAATAACACAGAGGGTTTTTAACCGTTTCCGCAAATGTTTCTGTTTCGGATCTATGCCTGGACAATTCCAAGTTCAACATTCGCCAAAGCTTTTCTTCTATTCGAATTTTTTGAGAAATGTCGGTATTAGGACAAAAAGTGTCATTTTCAAGGCCCAAAGTGCCTTGAAAGTTACAATTAACATTGTATTTCGATACTGGCAGCCCTGGAAATGCATATAAAACTTTGGGTTTCCAACACGTTAGAGCATATCTTTCGATCGCGAAGTTTTTTCCACAAAATTTGCGTAACAATTCTGAATTCACCAACCTTTATGCCCCGGATATCGCAAAGTTTCTTTCTCGCAACACTTTCTGCCTGCAAAAGTTTCTACCCTTAAAGTAGTCTCTTACTGCACTGACGTGAAATGAGCTTTTTTAGCTTTTAGCATTAGCTTTCAGCCTTTTCCTTTTCGTTCAATGAAACTAGTTGGAGGAATAAGTTTCTCAATCTAGATTTGTGATGAAAAAAATGCATTCTACTCTGCAAAAGGGCGTTTTACAACGTTCTGGAGGGTATTACCTCAAAAACTGTTTCTGAGGGCAAGCCTAAAGCACATTACAGTGCAATACTGGTTTAAAAAGATATTATACTTTTTGATTCATTGCGTGCAGATAAGTCTCATAAGGAACCTCGAGATTTTAACTGGGCTTCTATATCTGTGACCCCTCCCCAATTCAGTTCAGCTGTCTATGGGCCTGTGTATTTAAGACTGCTAAAATGATTCCTTTTGTTTAGTACCTACTCATATAGTCAATGAAAACTGATGATAGAAGTATATAAATCGTTTGATAACTCAAACCCAGAGTATATGTGGGAATTTTTCGTAAAAAAGATACTTAAAAGACATTTAATATTATCTCCGTGGCAAGGAATTATGCAAACTCCCTCCAGTAAGTTTCCAACGCTATGGACTAAACTCCTTTTCCTTTAGAGGGGGTTTGTTATGGAATTGTTGGAGGAATAAGTTTGTTAATCTGTTTTGTTATGGGATTTGGAGGTAAAATTGTCACCTTCTCTTGAGAAATTTAAAGAAGGAAGTACTTAGCTGGAATAGCAGTAACTGTAAATGTTTTACTTGCAATTAATGTAGTTGTTTTTTGAGTAGATGGTATTAATTAGTTCTATAAACTATATATGAAATAAGTTTTGTGATTGATTGATTGATTGATTGAGTGATTGATTGATTGATTGGTTGATTGTTTACGACTTTTCTTAAGAGATCACGCGCGAAGTAGTAGTGAATATTCAGTTCTCAAAATGTCCGTGTTATTTTTGACCCATAAATATGAGGAAAACGCTTTAGGTACGATAAAATGCTAATTTAAAAACCTATTTACGTTTGTTTTACTCTTTTTCAGAGACTTTCCACAGACCAACATTTGTGTTTGTGAAATAGCCTCATGATATTCATCGCGATCAATTGCTAGTTTGTCGATAAATTTTTCAATTCATTGCACAGTCCCTTCTAAATTAACGTAATTACTTCACAAAACAGACAATGGGAATTTAGTTCCTCATTCCTGAAACTCTAACGGCCATTAAATTCTTGAGCCATTTAAAACCTGCTACGTCACGAATGAGATCCATTGTGAAGCATCTTCCCAAAACTTATTTTCTGTTCTGAAATTGGGGAAAGTCCTCAAAAGATATCCAATTGAAAAGCATAAAGCGTGGAGAAGCATCTCTCCAGCAAAAAGAAGTTTGGAGAGTGCAAGCATTTTCACAATTACCTTTGTACTGATGGCTTGAAGGGTTGCTCCAAGAGACCTGATTCATCAAAGCTATAGCTATGAGAATTTTCTATCATTTGAAACTTTATGTGATTTTTATTCAAGTAGCAATTTCTATTGTTGAGATTTTTAATATTAAATGATTATTGCTTTCAATAGACATTCATACTTAGGCGGTAGGATTCTCCCATTGAGATTCTCACAAAAATTTTACTCCCCTCCAGTAGCGATGTTGACTTACAGAATAAAAACTTCGCTATGTATTGCTCTACACCTCTACCGTTCTTCATCTCCGTTATCTTTCCCGTGTTCTTATATATTGATTTTAAAGTCATCTCTTCCCACTGCATTGGCACATCGAAGTGTTCTAATATTGTAATAAACAGCACAGCTAGCGTTCACCATTTCATATCCTCCTGCAATAATTAGCTCATTTTTCCATCCTTCATGATCTCCAGCCTTTTTCCTCTTCAATATTTTTATTACCTGTCTTACTTCTTCTTCTTCTGCTATTACCATTTTCTCATGTTATACTCCTTCTATTTTGATGTCTTTTATCTTATTTTCCACCTTTATCCTTAACACTTGTCTTGCCACCATCCCACTTTGGCTGTTCAAACAATTCCTCATAAAAATTCTTGTAAATTTCTTTCACTTCTCCTGGGTCTACAATAATCTTTCCTTCAATGTTTTCCACTCCTGTCTTTTTTTCTCCACTTAATTCTCCTCTTGAACTCCAAAAATGTTTCCTCCTTCATCCTTCCATCTGTTCTTCTTAGTTCTTATTAGCTTTTCGTACGTACAGTTCTTTCAATCTTCTCTATTCTTTCTCGTTGTGAATCAAGTTTTATGTGTGTGTTAAGCAATTGTACCCTGGAATTTTTCATCATTAGTTATCTTATACAACTATTTTATTTCTTGCTCTCTATCTCTATTTCAACTTATACAATAGTCAATAATGCTTTCTTTCATGATCATCACGTAAGTCCTTTTTCTTTCTGCTTCTTTGTCTCCAGTTAAGGGAAGTAATACTTCATAGCCATTATTCTGTAACTATGCCTCCCTCAAATAAGGCCCCGTGGTGGATTATTCTAGGTGAATGCTTATTTGCAAAGATGAGTTTCTAGGTGGGGGCCTATTTGGAGGTGGGGCTCATTCGAAGATTTACGTTATAGGGTAATGGTATATGTAAACTCCTTTATTCATATCTCTTTTTCTTCCAATGCATTTACTATTTCCATACTACCTTCCCCACATATATTCACCAGCTCTTTTCCTCCTTTATTTGCTTCTTTATCTCCATGTTTTACTTTGTCAGCGTTCCATGTCCTCTTCTGTTGTTGTTTGATGTTTTTTGATGTTTTTGATTGTTTGATATTGCTTTGATATTGTTGTTGTTGCACAACATCAGAGAGAGGCAATCACAAGATGCCTTACAAAACACATGAGAAAAGCACACTGACACTGATTTTACGTAAGGACTGGCTATTGATGCGTTTGCATTAGTTATGAAGAATACCTGAAGGTGGATGAGTTAGATCGAGATCTTATATCTTACACAAAATTTTGAAATCCGAAAGATTAACAAATCAATTTTTCATAGTTATTTACAGAGGCTGTGTTTTCTGAACTGCGTTGACAGCTCCTATTACCTACGAGAAACGCCAATAAAATGACTGGGACAGCTTGATTAGATTCTGTTCGTCATATTTCTCCTGTCGTATAGGTTTGTTAGTGCTCATATCTTGGAAGAAGGAGTAGGCATATGATGATGGCATGGATGAATACAATCGTTAAAGTTTTTGATATTCTACAACTATCTGAAGTGATAAAGACTAAAAAAGGTGATTTACTTTTCTATGTTTGACCTCTATTTGCAGTGCAAGGACTATGTTGCATTTTTAGCCGCTGTTTTCTCTAAACCCTTAAGTACATTTCATGTAGAGCTCACGCTGGAAAATAATTTAGTGACCTTTGTTTTCATATCAAAGAAATACAAATAAAGAATATACTCGATTAGGGATGCCGTCAACTTTTGGGAAAGATAAATGAAACGAGACTTTACCACAGCATGAAAAAGTGGCAACATTCTTTTAACATACCTTAAAAAGCTTTTTTCGTCTGACACTCATCAGAATATGAAAACGTCGGATAGTGACCTAAAGGTTAACTGAATATATATCCAGATGCAGTTAATGTGATAGGATGCGTCTAGTTTGCCCCAAGTGTGACCAATTAGGACCTATTATCATTGTTTACTTTAAGAGTCCCAATGAGAAAACAAACTCGTTTTGTCTACCCAAGACTGGTTTTTGACAAAAATGAGACTTCTTTTTGTAAGGTGGAAATCAGTCCTACAGTCATGGTGATTTGTGTAAATAAAACTGGGAATCTAGGTTCTTGGCCTAAGAAACAAGTTTTTTGATAGCACCCTCTAGAATGCTGGAAAACGTCCTTTTGCAAAATACAGTGTACTTTACTTTCATCAATGACCTTTCTTATGAGCAGGAAAATCTGATCCATAAGCCTGGTTTCATTGAATTTTTAGGACTTCTGACAAGAAAGGAAAAACAACGCCCACCATTCCTTTTTGATGTCACATACCTATATGAAATTGCTGAAAATTAAATAATCTCACTTTATTAGGCTGAGAAAAAGGCATAGTCAACACTGGACATATTCAGTGTGGGCTGAATGCAATGTACTAAGGTCTAAAATGGACTTTGAATGCTGTACCCAAAAAGTAACTGCAGTGTAGTATGTTGCATTACTATTTTTATACAAATGCTGCCAAGATGCATTTCATACATATAGGCCTAAAGAATTCCAATGTCAGTTTAGCTTTCCTGTTGGTGTGGTAGTGTGGATATAACTTAAAATGTACTCGTTGACATACTGGCATAATAAAATACAATTCTTGGAGCACAGTCCTTTGATATATGCACCTCAGGTGTACACCAATCTTGAATACTTCGATACACCTGAGGTGCTTCTGGCATACCTCTGGCATGAGTTGTACATGGAATACACCCTGGCAATGCTTAAAGATCACATTCTATATTCTATTAGCAGACATAAGGTGGCTTTGATATGCTTTCAATCATCATGATACCTGTTTTTTCTTGGTTAGATGCTGTACGTGAGATAAAGAAAACATTTGCAACCTATGTTGAAACTCCAACTTGTGAAAATGACAAAAGCCTAAGGTATGTAGATGTTGCTGGTTCTTTATCACATTTCCAGCTATAAATTCTTTATTTTCAACTTGTGTTAGGTAATATCAATTTCTATAAAATTGTGATGGAGTTATCCCTTTGAATTTGTGCTGATTCACAGTTTTAAGTTCCAGGTATTGATGTGTGACTTTGTTTTAATTTTTTGGATCATTTAGATGCAGTTTGTTGATAGATTTTGCCATTGCATGCTTAAAGATGTTTGTAATGGAGAATTGGTCAGGTCCTTGCTTAAATGAAGGAGAAATTCCAGCCTGCATCACAGCTCTTTCCTCTGAGGTAATATAATTAGTTATAAATACAAAAACAATAACATAATAGAGGTACGAAGTGTGAGCTCCTGGTTTGCTGGTATATACTATAGCTTGGAATTTGCAGTAGTATTATTGGGTAACACCCCAGTGTGACAGCATGACTATGCATTGACCATTGTCAAGAAACATGTTTATTGCATCTTGTAATTAATTATGTCTGACCCATTTCTATAGGAATTTGATGAAATAGTTTTTGCAGAATTTGCACAGATTAATGGTGAGGTAAGTTTATATGCCATTTCAATGGCCTTCACTGTTTTCTTTGAAGTGGAAGCCATTTGATATTTCATTTCATGCTTTGTAATAATCCAAGGAATCTATTTGTACTTCTGTTTTTACTTTGGTACACCTACAGCTTCATGTTGTGCAAAGTTGTGCAACTTTTCAATTATTTAAGTACTTGCTGTGTTATGTTGTAGGACTACAATATTACTTGGAAATCATAGTATAGAGTCAACATTTTTGCCATTGGATTCTTGATAACATTTGCTCTGTGTACTTTAATGTACTAATTAATTGCTACTGCTTCTCTAATGCAAATAGAGCTTTTTATTTTTATTGAAAGAAACTTTAGAGCATTTTTGAACAGAGGCAAGCTTGATCTACCATGGTATATATTATATTGACAGAAAATGCTGTCTTTTCATTTACTGGGATCTAGGATAGTTCTATTGGGCATCCCTGCATTTTATGCATAAGGAAATATTTCCAGCCACTTTTTATAAAAATCTTACATCTTAGTCACTGGTTATCAAGATGCAGTTTAAAATTGCTCCAAATTAATTATGAAGCTGTAATTTTTTAACACTTGCAATTTTTCTTTAAAGGGGATTCACAGTCTGTGTAGAAGACCAGGTTTTTTCCTTCTATCACACACTATTCTAATTGAGATGCCAGAAATTATGCCACTAAAGGTAAGTAGTATTTGCTGAGATGATTTGTAGCTATTTTACCAGGAGAATTACTAGCATTTCCCTTAAATTTGATTCAAACTATATGAATTTAGTATATTTTACATATAAAAGTGCCATGAGGAAACTATAGCATTTCAATGAATGTTTCAGGCTGAAGATAATTTCTTTTTAGTAGGTATTGAATTCATGCTTATTATATGTATTTGTTTGTAGGATAGTTTTCCATATTATTAACTTTTCTGCAGTATTTTATACACTTTGCTTCTCAGATGACAAGATTATGGAAGTTGAGATGTCTAAATGTATATCAAAATATTCTAGAAGAGAATTCCAGTTCTATCCATGAAGAGTTTCTCTCAGTTGCTGAGAAGGGTAAATTGTTATTTTAATTGTAATTTGCCCTTCATGCTGTTGTAATTCTGATATTGTTTGGAAAAGCTGATGGTGTGATTTACAACCTAAGGCACTAAATTAATCTTGATGAGAGTGACCATATATATAGTCACATAAGTTTAGTTGCTGTTTTTGTGTCTTCTAGAAATAGAGGAGGACAGCAATATAGGCATGGACAGGTATGTATCTTCTAGATACCTTCTTTGTGTATAAGAGTAAACTTATGTCCATTTACAGGGCTTGTGCTGGAATTTGAAATGTCATTTCAAGGACATCTGAAAGTCCTTGAAAATGATAATTTTTTCCTTTAACATTGATCAAGCTCCTTGAAATTTGTGAATGTTTACTGTTAACTTCACTCACAGCAATAAGCAACACAAAAATAATTTACAGAAATATCCAAAAGAGACCTTAAAGAAAATCATACAAGAAAACTTATGATATGCAAAGAAGTGTCTTGTTTTCAGTATTTTGGGCTTCCTTTGTGTTCACACATGCACTGTGAATGTTGATTTAGGTCTCCTTGAAAAGTTTTATTTAAGTCATTGAACAGTCCTTGAAAACCCCTTGAATTTTGCATATCAAATTCCTGCCTAAACCCTACATTTAGTGACTCTAAAAAGTGCAAGCTATCAATAGTCAATGACATGATTGATATTATCCTTTTATTTTACTTCTTACAGTAGAGAAATTATGGATGGGTCAGTTCACAATATGATCTTGTACTCTTTGGTTGCTAATTGAAGTCCCCTACTCTTAGGCTATTTTTCAACATCTCATACACTGGAAATTTTTATTCCAATTCCCTGGCTATTGCTTTGAAGTAAGCTCCAATCAGAACTGTTTCTAGAGGAGGCATTTTGGAATGCAAGTAAAATGTATCATTAAGAAAGTCATGCTTACCATGCATGATGCGTTGTTCACTATTGTTTCATTCTGTGAATTTGGTAATGCTACTTTTTAAAATCTATGGCAAGAAACCATTGCATTTATTCCAATTCCCTATTTAATGGATTGTTAAATTTCCCCAGCCCCCTTATTTTCAAACTCTCATTCTATTAGGCACCCAAGAGTAGTTTAGGAAGCATAATCTATAAGAGCAACTTCATTCCATGTTTTGTTGGTGCTTTTTGCATTCAGATCATGGCTTGATTGCAGTTGAGATTGAAAGAAGGTGTTTCCCCTTACATTATTTCCATTACTCTATGACAGCCCTATCATATTTCCGTTCTTTTATAAAATGTGAGTGGCTTGTTTTTGGCATGCTTTGTATTGTGATTACATTTCTGATTCATATTGCTAGATCCAGTTGCTAGTTCACAGCTATTAGATAAATTGACAGGATTATTCTGTATTTGTAGTGAGATAAATTGATAGGCTTAGTCTTTATTTGCAGTGAGATTAGAGTACAGTTTCTTCTGGAGTGTTCTCACATGTACCTCAGATATCATGGATATACAAAGGCCAAGGTATAGCCAGACTTTTGGTTACATCTCATTATCTGTAAAAGTATTATGTTTTTGCTGTTATCACCATGGATTATTTAGTTAACAGTAGTCCTTGAAGATTGATGAGTATGTGATATCTGTTGCTAGGAAAATCTGGACAAGGCAGCAGAAATTCTTGGCATTGATGTTACACTCTCAGGTAGGTTGTAAAGGTTACTATAGCTGTAAACGAGTTTGCTATGTGACTGGTTTTGACTTTACCAACACCCAGCTCACTTGTTTTGGTATGGTCTTTCTGACTTTTGTCTTATGAGAAGTAGTAATGGTTTATTCCATTTTTATATTTAAAGGATGTTGAAGTGAATTTATGATTGCAGGTGCCCCAGGGAAGAGGACAAAATTCCAAGAGAAAGAGCTAGCTCAACTTAGACTTGCAGTAGAATTTTCTAAAAGCAGAGGTGCATAAACTGCAATAATTCATTAGTTTCCTAACTAGTTAAATCATTTTATTCATTTATGTATGCAGCCTTCCTTGATGTATTGTTTGTTAGTATCCTATTTTGTCAAATTTTTGTAAAACTTCAGCCAATTGCTTCTCCTTTCTAGTTTTCTTCATCTTTTTGTCAATTTTTCAGAAATTTTTCACTTTGCCTTTCAATAATCTCTTATGCCTTGCTGTGCTTTCTGTTAGTATAGTTCATCTAGTAAAAGTATGTAAAGCTATTTGTGCATGTAAGTAGATCTGCATAGTACTCACCTTGTGCATCTCATTTCAAATTTCATTTAATTTCATTTCAACTATTTTAGGAGGGTGGCCCTCCAGCAGTGCTGGTTGTCAAGGGGCCCTCCATAACATACGGTACAAGATAAACATACCATATCTAAAATCAAATAAAGTGAACCTAGAATGGTCCTAAAACATTAACTAAAAGTGATATTAACAATAAAAAAATGCTACATCAGCAAAAGAAAAATCAGGAGTTAAAATGACTATATGCCATATACATTTTAAAAAAATAGTCAGTGATGATGCCAACTTTTGCTCAACAGAGAGGCCATTCCAAGTCTTAGCACCTCTGAAAGAGAAACATTTTTGACCAGTTCTTGAGCTTTTCTTAGGTAGTCTCAAATCAGTTAGTGTGTTTCTTAGCACCTTGGCACATGTCACATCACAAGTTAGCCTATTGGTTCATATATGGCAAATAGTTCACTTGCTCTTTAGCTCTTTCTGTGTTTTGATGAATTTCCATTTTTATTAAATTGATGAAATATCTTATGTTTGTCAACTTTGTAATCAGTACATGCTCTTGTCAATAGCAAATCTAGAAAAGTCGACTGTGGAAAGGTCTAAGGAACTTCCAGTGGTAATATACCTTTTTGGTGCAGTATCATATTTAACTGCTTTGATCTCTTCTTTGCAGTAGCAAGTAATTTCCTTTCTATCTGCATAGGCTCTCTGCTTCATTTGGCATTGTGTTTTGAAGGAAACACTCACTTTCTTTTACGCTAATTTGACCTTGAAACCAATCAGTTTTGCCATTGTTTGTGTAGCAATTTGAGAGTGGTACCTAAAAATGCTAAAAGTCACTTCAGGCCTCATGAGTGTTTTGTATCACTGAACATGTCATTGCTCTTTGCTCATATAGTCATGTTTGTAGTAGAGAAAATATGTTAAATTGTGTGGTTGTATTCCTTCTTAAGTTGTGCTATATTTTGTATTAATTTTCCCTTTTCAGGATATTCTTCTTGATGATGATACACTTCTACCACAGATCAGATATGCAACAGATGAGGAGATTCCCATTCTTCGGCCAATCGAACAGGCCTATATCCTTACTTTGTGGTACTAAATGGTTTTTTGCTTGCTTTACATGCAGCTTACATTTGTGGTTGCAAAGTCTATGATTGGTAATTTATGCCTACAGAAGAGTTGCCTAGCAAGTACTATACTATAATTTAAAGAACTGACTTAGGCCCTCTTAGATTAGGCAGGTGAATATACATATTGGAGAATGAGCAATTGTTAATAGAAGCAAGCAAGATGAGACTAGGCAGAAGCATTATGACCCTACTGTTGTATTAATGATGGGAAAAGAGATTTTCTATAGAATAGACTATAGAAGGATGGGGGTAAGACAGCACAGACAGGAGGAGAGATTAGAATAGAAAGACAACACAGATAGGAAGAGAGATGAAAGATTCTCTTTTGAAGCAGTAACTGTAGTGTTGGCAGTTACAAGAAGCTAGAAACTGCCACACAGTACCTATGAGCAAGAGACTGAAGGTTTTTAGGGAGCTTTGGATTCTCAGTGTGGTGGATGGTATTTAACTTCATTTTGTTGAGTAGGAAAACGTAGTTTTTGGAGCATATGAGCAATATATTTGAGAAAGAAGAGTAAGAGTATTTTGCAATGCAATTCATTTGGTGAAAGGATAGTATACTTGTTGATGTGAGATTTCTCATTAGAGTTTGAGAACCTTTCTTTTGTGAAAGGGTATTCAAAAAGTGCTAAGCCATAATTTTGATGGGTTAAGGCTAGCAAGAATGAACTTGAGAAAAGTTCACCTTGTTCATGAATTTTTCAGGGTTCCCATGCCTCCTAAAAATCCTAAAACATCCTAGAAAAAGAGAGCTATCCTTAAAAAATTCTGAAGAACCCTAAAATTTCAGGAATAGTTTGCAGTTCTCCTAAATTTCTTCTAAATTTTCATAAGTTGAGTTTCTGTTCAGCAGTTATGTTGCTTAATAAACTATTTCATGATAGTATATCATAATAAAGATGGTCAAAGCATCAATTATCTCAAATTCTACCATGAATGTATTATGTTTTGAATAGACATAATGGCTTTTTCTGCTATACCAAAAGTATGATGGCCATTTACCTTATTTATAAAATGCCATCTGAGTGACCTTTTATCAATTGTTTTCCCAAAAATACCTAAACGCTTACCGAATTCTCTGCAATCTGCAAAGTCTCCAAAAGAATAGGAGAAGAAATCTCCTAAATTCTCCTAAATATCCTAAAAAGATTACTGAAAAAAGAGTGGGAACCCTGTTGTTATTCCACGATCTGATTTCACTTGGCAATCATTTTCAGCTAATTTTTTGCTTTGGTTATTGCTGTAAGTTTTACATTTCTTATTGTTGTACCCGGAGCCTAGATTTTCTTAGTTAGAGGCAAGGTAAAGAGAACGCTATCTGTCTTTTGCTAGATCTCAACTGAATTCCCACAATGAATACATGGAGTATATTAATTAAGCAGCAACATCACATTTGAGCAATAACACATTTGACAATTATAACATTATATTTTTATTTTTCTTTTTCTTTGCAGTGCTTTCTACCAAAAATCGAAACCTAAAGATAATCTACTTACTGAAGAACTTCTTCCTTATGTCCAGGTGTAGTTTTGTGTTTATTCGTGCTCTGTGTGACATGCAGTTGTTGCAACAGGGCATTTTACCTTATTGAGTCCGCCCCAATTAAGGATAAGGTACCACCCAAGTGATTAAGCGTTGAAAAGATTATCATATATGACAGGGCCATAATGATACACTAGATTCTTAAGAAAAGATGTCCAGAAAATCTTAAGGGAAAGTTTTTACGAAGAGAACTCAGATCTCAAAATACGGAACTCGTAGAATATATTATCTCCAGATACCATAACCACGGTTAGAACTCTCAAAAAGGGTTTTTCGTACGTCGGTGCTAAGGTCTGGAATGACATCCCAAACGACATTAGAAATGTGGAATCTACTTACTTCTTCAATTACAAAATGAAAACCCACCTTTGGGACCAATTAATAAAACCAATACAGAAATAGGATATCCCCTAAAGGGATGTCCTGGTAGATCGGTTTAAATACCCCTTTATTTTTTATGTAACATTTTTTGTTATTTATTTTACTTTCTATGTAAATTCTTTATGTGCAGTATTTATGTATCAAGTGAAGGAGTATCATGATGATAATAATTAAAAATAAGAAAAGAAAAAATATAAATTGTGGTACAGTGCTGCTGTGCGTTGTTTTACACTCCTATTGTACAAGTTTCTCTGCTATATCTTTTAATAAATATCGAATTTTCACCAAGTACCTGCAGCCTTAAATTTGTTTTTTAAGGTTTGATTTTCAATGGTTTGTTTAGCATTCTGAGTATCACCAGGGGTTGTGCCAAGAATTTTCCGATTGTGGACTGACTCTTCGGACGAGGGGACTAAAATGCGGTTTTCAGGGTGCAATGCTAAATACTAAAATCTCCGAAAAAATAGCTTTTCACCTTCCAACGGGGGACTAGCATGTACAGACAGGGGGCTATAGCCCACCTAGCCCTCTCCCAGCGCCATCCCTGAGTATCACAGCCTACACATTTTCAAAAAATACTTAGAATTTCAGAGAATGGATTACAGCTGTAGCCAATTCTAGATCTCTGGGTGACGTTGGTCCGACCTAAACATTCAAATGATTGCTGCTTAGTTACCCAAAACTCTTTCAAAATAAGGATGAATTTGAATTGATTACAATCAATGCGAATTCATATGTGTTGTGAAATAGATGATATCTACCAGCCTTTATTTCAATGAGGAAAATTAACAAGTAAAATAATCTAGTGAAAATTTTCAAATGAGTAAAATAATTATTTTACTCATTTGAAAATTTTCACTAGATTATTTTCACATTGTTAATTGCCATTTATCTGTTTGTTGAAATAGAAGCTGGTCGATTATTATGTGTTATTATTTTCAAATATTTACACAGGATTAGAGGTTCAACTATGTTGCTGTTTTACAAGCTGTCCTGTTCTTACAGTAATTAAAATTCTTCTAAGATCTAGAGAAAAATAATGTCTTAAAAGAAGTGCCAAATATCAAATGAAACATTAAAATACCCAAATGCCACTATAGGATGGACTTCTTGAAGGTCTTCAATGAGGGTGCTAGTTTAGCTTCTCGGCTGAGCTCATACCATAATTTTGCTCCACGATGGCAATTAGCGTTTTGACCTATATATGTTCTAAGTAAAGGTATCTGCAAATTTGTTCCACTAGAACGAAGGTTTAGTCCATTACGCTAGGAGCTTTTTGTGAAGAATTCTGTTAAACACTGAGGAGAAAGTGAATTTAGTAATTTAGCGAGTGAATTAAGCGAAGATATCATGTATTGCGCAGTATATATGTTATTCATGGGGCAATTTGCTGATCTTATGGTTTTCCTTGCCTTCTGGGATAGCTGTCTCTTCCCCTTGCTTTGCAGGTTTACCAGTTACAGCCCTACTTCAATGCGCAGTTTAGATCTCCTGTAAATATTTCGGGCAAGTTCACAATCATAAAAGCTGGAAGCTTCAGTTTGATTTTGCTGTGAATGGTAGCGTATGTTAAAGATGCTAAGCACGTAACTGGATAGTGACTACGGCGCCTGATGCAAGGGACAACTGACATTACTTCTTACCATCCGTTGTTCTTGTTTTGCTTTAGGTTGTTTTGAAAGATCCTCAGGTGTGGTCAGTGCAAGCAAAAGCCTTGCACTTGCGCTCAATGCTAGAATCCCAGAAGCGTAGAACAGTGGAACGATCTATGATGCAAATGGAAGTATGTTAAAAAAGTTTGTCTTATACTGTGAATCTCTGTTCACCACAGAAGTTATCACGACAGTACCATTTTAGCATTGTTTGTTAGTATGACTATTTTAATTACCACCTTCTTTCGTTTTTGAAATTGAATTTGATTTCAATGTGGAGTATTATAACCAGTATTGGTTTTTTATTAGTTATTGCATGTAAAATTAGCAAAACGAAACATTTTGTTTTTAGAAATTGGTTGCGGAATGTCGTACAGGTACGCCACAGGTAGGTCTCTTACAGTTTTGGTATTGCTACTAAGTTATTCTACTGTTTATTCTACTTAGTTGTTACTCTTACTGGTTTTCTTTAGTGCTACCTAGTGTACGAAGCGTACAGGCAACTTGTAATGAACTTATGTTTTGAATTTTAATAGTTGTGATCAGTTTTTGTCAACTATAATTAATTGGTAAGTATGTATTGACGCTTCAACTAGGAGTCGCTAGCTGCAGATTGAGCAGCATTCAGTTTCACATACAGTGCTGCTTGTGATTTTCATTGATTGTTTTATCTCTAACAAAGCAAAACATCTGGACTTTTATAATCTAAGCGATTATTACTGAATTATAAAAATATTTCTTGAGCGAAGTTGTTTGTTTTAAAGATCAGTTGAATATTTGAAGATCAGTTGAATAATTGTCTTTATATTTCTTCATAAATCTTTTATTATACTTAATGTATATGCTCTTTTCATATAAAGGATGAAAGTAAATTATATTTGTCACATTCTGTCAATATGGCGCCAAGATGGGTAAATGAGGTACTTCTTTCATATTTGCAAGCAAGATTGAAAAATTCCACATTTTCAAAATGGTTTGATAGCTTGGTATGCTAGAGACATAAGTTAGCATCGCATCTCATTATAATTCTGCTTGAGGTAGCTTCATTAATATTTTGAGTTACTACATTTAGATCAATGTCATCATCATCACCATCACCACCATCATCATCAATCATCATCATCACCATCATCATCATCATCATCATCATCATCATCATCATCATCATCATCATCATCATCATCATCATCATCATCATCATCATCATCATCATCATCATCATCATCATCATCATCATCATATTTTACCTTTAACGACGCAGCGTTCGATACAAATAGATCTAGTCTCTTTTCTTCGTGTAAGTAGCTAAATAGTACATTCCAGTTACTTTCAAATTAAAGTTGTTTAAAATGATCAGCGAAAAATCCCAGCAAGAAACATGAAAATGCACGATTTTGCCATATAGTAAGTTACGTAGTTGATCGAAATAATGATGTGTTTATAGTAATATCTATTAAATGGTATTTTAAATGGGCACTCCAACTTGTCATGTCATGCTATTCGCTTTTCAAGGCTTGTTATGGTCGTATTTTGGTTCTCCTTGGTTGCACGAAAGCAGCATTAGAAGTATTCGAAAGAATTGAGTCATGGGATGATGTTATCGATTGTTATCAAAAGCTTGGCAGACTGGAAAAGGTTTGCTGATTTTCTTCTTCAAAATCCTTTTTGGTAGAGCTGCAAAATCTAATTAGGCCCAGTATTCATCTTAAGAGCTACATCAATCTTGTACGAATGGCAAATTGTTTTTATGCTTACAGTAAAAACCGGCATAAAAGAATCTAAATCTTTCTTGAGCAGGCAGGATAGGCTCTTACTTAGTCGAATGGTATTCCTAATTTCAGCCTGTAAGGTTCTTAACAAGGTTCTTCTATACATCACATGCCCTGCATGGAATGACACTGTTTTCAACACAGGAATTCTTGACGATTCTTGAGAACATTTAGAGTCAGAATTCTTGTTTAGTGATTTTATCATATGTTGCGCAACTTGAAAAGAACATACAATCTATAAAAGTTTGTACTCATGAATTGAATAAAAACTGACACCAAACAGTAGGAACCATCCCCTTTTATATCCATTATACAAGAACCATCCCCTTTTCAGTCTTTTTAAGGTTCGTATTTACGGGGCTCAAGCATTGAAATTTCAGCCCGTGGTTCTTATAAACCAGGTTCTTTTATGCGGACTTCTGCTCCAGTTAAAGCAAATTTTTCTCAATTCAATGAGCCTAGAGCTAAGAATACTATTTCTTAGTTGCTTTTTTCCTGCATTACTTATGATTCAGAAATTTTTCTATTGTATTTTGATTTTATGTACTCAAACTCAGATGCAGACTATAGCCATCTATCTAATCGAAGTTGGTATGTATGTGCGGAAGTTTAGCCTGATGAAAAACGTGATTGAGAAACACTTACGCTGCAACTGCAATTTTTCCTTTTTCGACAGGCTGAAGATTTAATTAGAAAAGAACTTGAAAAGCACGAGACATCAAAATTGTGGTGTTTGTTAGGTGACGTAACTGGGGTATGTTTGTTGATTCGTTTTTTGTCAACAGCTGCATTCTGTTTTGCAAGTAAGTTTTTGGACAATGTTCATCTCTACGTGTTTGCTTTACATTTTCAAAGCAATTGTCATCTATCACTTTTGATTTTTTTTTGTTATTGTTCTTGATAGAGTACTATTTACTATGAAAAAGCCTGGAAGTTCTCAAATCACCGTAGTGCCAGATCACAGAGGTCTTTAGGATTCCACTACCTGAGAGCTGGACAAGTAAGAGATTTGTTTCTGTACGCACTAAAATCAGTACTGATCCTGTGTAGCTAGGCTAACTTGTTGATAACAAAACCTTTCTAGTAATATTAATGATAATATTCAGTATTTTTAGTATTTGTGCAATCATGCTAGCATCTATTGTTTACTTCTAAGCTATGGTGAGGAATCTGTTGATTTTTAGTTCATTTCCTTGATGTACTTGATATGCTGCAAATTTTCTTATTTGTCATTTGCTTTGTAAATATTCCCTTATATGTCGTAAATTACCGTAAATATTCCCTGGGCACTTACTTAAAAGCAAAAGTGTTGGGGTGAGCGCTTATTCGTGCTGGGCGTTTATTCGGACCTGGGCTGTTATTAAGAAAAGGTAAGATAGACACCCAAGCATATATCATCTCTCCAGGGAATAGATTGAAACATAACGTTCCAATCAATCATTGAATATATCATCATCCTCCGTACCATCATCTAAGTGTAAAATTAAAATTACAGAATGTGTAGAATAGCCAGTGAAGTCAGTAGAGAGTATTTAATTGTGAGAAAATGTAAACGTATGTGAGGTCGAACGTCAGAGAAAATTATAAAAGGCTTTGTTTCTTTTTCACTCATCCAATATGTAATAGGAGCTTATTCACACCTTTGCGCTTATTCGGTTGGGTGCTTATTCGGACCTAGGCGCTTGCGAGAAATATTCTTCCCAAACTGGGTTCTTATTCGTGCATGGGCGTATATCCGAGTCCTGGACGCTTAATCGGTAATTTACGGTATCTTCATTCGTGCTACCATCGAACAGTTTCACCTATTATTGTGTTATTGATCATTTCAATAAACAAATTTCAGTTAGAAGAGTGCATTCCGTGCTTCCAGGCATCATTAGAAATAAGTTCTTTGCAGGTATCACGCTCCATTATTTTTCCTTTCTATTTCACATTTGTTTGCTACGCATCATCTGCGCACATTTGAAAGCAGATTTTTCCAACGTTTCGTATATAGCAACGAGCGCCATCTGATTTCATTTGTTTGGAGTGGGATTTTCAATGTTGTAGAACGGTCCTTTTTATTTGCCTTCATTTGCATGTTGGAGTAAAAATTTCAGCTTTGTTTATTCATAACTTCATTCTGGAATATGAAGATGATATATGATTCAAATAAATTATATTCTTAAGAACAAAGCCCTATTTGAAGTGTGCTTTTTAGAATATGCCATTCACTTCAGTTGGAAAGTGCAGCTTTGATATGAATTTCAAGATGATAACTACAACGGGCAACATTGTAGACAAATTAGAGAGAATAGCCAGATTCATTTCAGTTAAAGATTGCCATCGACACATCCATTAGTGTTGACGCATTGGCATACCAGTTATATACTTATTAGCTGAAGATAAGCTATCCCCGAAACGTTCTGATTATGTCAATAATGAATATGTCTTCAAGTATGTAACTGGTATGCCAATGCGTCAATATTAATGGATGTGTTGATGGCAATCTTAAAATGAAATGAAACTAGCTATTCTCTCTAATTTGTCTACAATGCTATTTGTCGTATACATTGTCCTGACTGCCATTCACTGATACGAATAGAAATTGGCTTTTGCTTGTATACGTGCAATTGTAAACTCATATGACTTTTTTGCCCTGCATCAAAACGTTTGACTAGATTTTCTTAAGTTTCATAAAATTCTTTTCTTTAAATTTGAAGATTAGAACAACGAGGAGAAAGTGAAAATTTTTTATGGCAATTCCGGTTACATGGTTAGCTTAAATTAGACAATTCCAGCAGTTAAACGTTTCGACCATTTTCTGTACGTCTATGCGTGTCTTTGTGCACAATCTGACGGTGCTTCCTGACCTAAATTTCTCATTTTTCCTGGAAATAGAGCTTGCTCATTTTCTTTAGTCTCAAGTTTGGTTTTCCCTCGGATGTGCGTCTATGGCAACAGGTCAGCTAGAATTGGCACAAGCAGCATTTCAGCGATTTGTAACCATAGAACCTGATGTAAGTATAAGAAGTAGTCGCTATTTTCTCCTGAGGGACCTAGTAGTTCTTTTTGTTACATAATCATCAAATGGTCTAATGAGATTTAATGCAAGAATATATACAACTTTATTTGAGCTCAACCTTTTTTGTGGAGTTGCTGCATACTCAATTTTACCTCCGTTTTCCCAAAATCCTTGGGGCTTTGGAGTGCCTCTGAGAGAACTGTAGTTCTGACAGGAGCATTTAGGACCGGATGCCCTTCCTGACGTCACCAATGGCCTGCGGTGGGCCTCGAACCCAGGACCATGTTGGTCTGAGTCGAGTGCATTACCGAGTCTATTAATTTCTGGAGAATTTTCCTTCCCTCCGTTGCTTGTTAACATCCCCTTCTATTATATTTACAAATCGATCATGATTAGAACACGCAGAAAATTGAATTACCTTTTAGTAAAACAATTTACCAGCACGAATCATTTTCTAGTAGCACACCTTTTCTATTGGAAATTTGCCGACATGCATACTTCCTTCTATTAGCACCATCTTTTTATTGAAAATTGGCAGACATGAACACCCTCCTTCTAGTACATCCCCCTCTTCTATTAGAGACACTAGAGTACTTTTTAAATTTTCGCCAATATTAAATTTTATTGGACGCTATATGCCATTCTCTGTGATAATTTTTATACCGGTTTCATTTTCATTCTTTGTAGAGTTATGAAGCTTGGACGAATCTTGCAAATGTTTTCATAAGAACAAATCAAAAGTATGTTGTATCTTTTCTACATAATGTATTGATTCCCATGTTGAGTACCTTTGTAAACGTTATGGCTCTTATAAGAAGGCAGTGCAGTGTATATATATATATAAATATTTATATATATATATATATATATCACTTTACTTAGCAGCAGAACTACTTTTCAAATTGATACTGTGAATTTTTTCTTTTCAGTAAATATACATATAAGTGTTTTTGTGTCTCGTTTATCCACCATATGAATGCATATCAATTTCATGAGCAGGGCAGTGTATAGTGCTTGGAGCGCTTGCCTTCTTTGAGGGAAATCGAAAGTTCTAAGCATACTTTGGCCTTATTTCTCTCTGCCCACCCTGAAGACATGAAACAGCCGACTGTAGCACTGGGAAAATAAGGCTGAGAGGAGAGGAGCTGAGGACCTTGCTCACATGCAGCTGTATCAGGATAAACGTTCTCTCTAACAGGCACTCCCCTATGCACGAAAATATAAAGGACCCTGTCTTTACGTTTATATCGCCATGATAATTGCCTACATTCACGAGTCGTGCTATTTGGGACTATTGTTGCAGTATATTATCATTCTTAGTACTTTTATAAGGATTTTTGATCAGAATTAGACAACTAAGCATGTACTTGTGAAGTTTGTGTGGGCTTTCCATGTTTTCACAATTTTTAATTCTTTTCATTTCTTGCTTGTCTTGACTTTAAGTTACTATATCGTTTTAGGCAAAAAGCTTTCAAAGCTCTCAAGGAAGCTTTAAAATCAAACCACGGAAGCTGGCAAGTGTGGGAAAATTATCTCCTGGTAAGCTTCATTTCTCTCCAGCTTGATAATAATTATAAATCAGCTTATAGCTATCAAATGAATCCTTGTATGTCGTTTCTCGTTGGCTTAGAAGATGAACAATTATGACATTAATCCTTTCAAGACAAACATCTCTGTTGAGCATAAAGTGCAAAAGATGAAAGGCAACTACTTAGTAATAGCTGCAGAGTGTTCAAATTGCTCACCCCTTCAGCTCCATAGCATCTATTTTCTATTATTAGTAACTAAACGTTTTTTATAAGAAAAAATTTTATAAGAAAATGAGGCTCAAATGCTGAAAATCTTAAGAAAATCTTAAGAAAATCACGAAGCTCAATTTCCAAAATTTAGTGTTTTTATTGGCCAAAAATTGATATTTCGTCATTATTGCATTCAAATGTTAAAGATGGAAAGGTTTAACCCATTTTAACCAGTTTATTTCAGAAAAAGCTAGGATAAATTAAAGAAAATCTCAGGCTCAATTTCGGAAAAGTTAAGAAAATCAAGGCTCAGGCGAAATGATGGCTTCTTATATAAAATAACGTGTAGTCTTATAATTTTTCATCTTTATCTCACTTTTAGGTTACTATCGACATTGGAGAATTCAAAGAGACAATAAGATGCTTTCATAATCTTTTAGACCTTAAAAGAAAAGAACTTGATGTTGAAGTATGAATGCTATTTTTCTTCATCTATTGAGAGAATGGGGTTTTTTATGCTATTGCAGTTGTAGCTATGATTGATTATTTAGCTGAAATGTATGCATTCATAGAATAAAGAGAAATGGATTGTTTACTTGAAAGCCCCGAAAAAGGATTTTTGCTTCGATGCATTGCATCGCACGTGGATATTTGTACTTTAAGTCAAGAGACGTATTTTGTACTTTGTTATTACAAAGAGCCACATCATACACATGGACACACGTAGATGTCACTGCCATCCCTACCTTTCATATGAAAATGCCTTATTGAAATCAAACATATGTAAGAAACACATACTTCAATGTGAATTTAAGAGCCCCATGAAACCTGGCGAAGAGCCACATGCGGCTTGGGAGCCGCGGGTTGACCACCTCTCGTGTATATTTTTCGTGTCATAAATATTTTCATTGTTCATGTATATTTTTCGTGTCATAAATATTTTCATTGTTCATGTATATTTTTCGTGTCATAAATATTTGGGACTCAAAATCTGCTTATTCCTTTTGCACAAATCACATTATGTTGGAAATTTATTAGACATTACAATGTACTTTTAAATAAATACACTCCTTTATTATGGCATAATAGTGGTAATTATCCCAGTAGTACAGTTTGTTGAACTAGCTCTTTTGGTACATTTTAACGAATTTTTGATGAATTTAATATAGAAAGTAATACTGCAGGAAACAGATCGACTAATTACTATGGTTTGCGCAGTAATCAAAATGTTTAGTAGAAGGCAGATATGTATATCTATCTGCCTGTCTATATATATATATATATATATGTATATACATGTATATATATATATATATAT
>OLMO02000275.1:4948295-4970314 GCA_900291935.2 Cassiopea xamachana
ATATATATATATATATATATATATATATATACATGTATATACATTTATATATGTATATATATGTGTTTATGTGTATATATATGAAGAATATTTATATATAAAGAATATATATATATATTTATATATTATATTCATATATATATATATATGCACATATATGTATATTTATGTACGCATATGATATCAATTCACCGTAGGTTTTACGGATTTTAGTAGGAGCAGTCACTTCAGACACACCTGACGCTCATGGAGTTCCTTGTATGTATTTCTTGTTGGTGATTGTACCCACGTTAAAACAATGCCGCTACAAATATTTTCATTCAGTTTAATCATATTAGGATATATGTAACTGTAGTCTTACATGTACCATTGCTTTATGTAGCAGGGCCGTAACCACGATTTTCATTTTGGGGGGCTTAGAAGTCACTATCGGAGGAGGCCTCACCATGGTTGAGGCGGAGGAGCTGAAAAATGTATTTTAACAAGAAATTATTGGGGGGGGCTCCAGCCCCCCTTGCCCCCCCGTGGTTACGGCACTGATGTAGTAAGACAAATGGAAATGCAAAGTGTTTCTGAACTTTCTTTACCGCTCTCACTTTAGCCGGAATCTAACAACGTTTTTCTTGGGGGTAGTAAACATAGACATTGCTAGTGATCTTCCTTATCAAGTGCATGTATCGCAACATCTTTACACTGCGTCGTTAGTATTCCAGTCAGAGTTCTTTCAACATTTATAAACAAAACTGTGATATCCATTGCCAGTTTGCAATAGCTATCTTTTATTTGTTCTAGCATCGTCACTCAAGGCAAAATTGAAAGAACTTTTTGGAAGGATATGTTCCCAGGTTCGTTTTGTAGTCAACTCCAATACCTTTGCTAAGAAATCTTTTTGTTTATCTTCAAACTCATGACCTGGCCCATGAGCTTTGGCGGGCATTTTCTGAGGAAGAAGAAACATACATTGAGTGAGTAGAATTTTCTGTGCTCCACTTTCGTTATAACAGCACCCTGAAAGTTAGTTATTTAAAGTTCGTGCATGCATACATAGCTACATGGTTATAATGAACATTTCCACATTAGATCTATATAGTGAAATGGCAAGAGTTTTGAAGTAGCAAAGAAAATTAGTTAGACTAAAGTGTTTTGGATTATAAGAACCCCATATTTGCTTGGTTCTCTTAAATGGTTGATTTCATAAAGCTGTACAGAACGAAGGTTCCACAAATGGCAACCTTTTGTTGTCAAACATTTGGGTGCAGGCAATATATCTCCAGCAACCATAGCTATGGCCTGTGTATTTTCATCCTTGTCAGTTTTATCGACGTTTCCCTACCAAATACTACGACAATATGAGTTAATAGAGTTGCTGAAGCTTTCTCCTGCTGTGCAGTTTGGTCACTGGCTCTGTAGCATGATAGTGTTTTGTGTGTTTGTTTATCTTGTGTGTTAATTTAGCAGTCTTGTTGTGTGTTCCAATTTTTGCGTTCCTGTGGAGCTGTGCTGTATGCAGTACACACTCTTTCCTAGCAATATTTTGCATCTGTCAATGTGTGTTGTAGTTTTTGGTGTTCTGTATAACTACAATCTCTGCCAAAAGTAGTTGGAACGCCCATACAGTTTTGAGAGTTTTCTACCCCCGTCCTATTTCCTTGTCAGTAATGAGAGTGTAAACCCCCTCCCCCCCTCATACAATGTTGAATCAGTAGCCAGGGCCCTTAGCTACTTGGACAGGCATCACTTCTCCCAAACGTGCTACTCATATGCCCTTCAAACAACATTGTTTTACGGGGGAGGGGATTTTGTAGTTCGTCTATAGCATAAATCACAGGACGTGTTCCAAGACTTTTGGCAGACATTGTAGCATATAATCTGCGCGGAATTATTTAGTTAGTCTTAAGTTATACATCAAAAGTCAAATGTAGCCAAGAATCTTGTGTCTTTAAACCGATTTCTACATTAAGCCTACTTCAGCTTAAACGTAAGATCAAACTACAAACAGCATTTTCTATCCAGCATGGCAAGAACCTTAGAACGTTACAGTTCGAAGCACATCGTAAACGAGCAGTGGCCATGTAGTTAATAAAGACTTGTTGGCAACACTTAGGATAGAAGAAACTGCCCACTTTTCTCGCAAATCTGATGGTGCTAGATGTTACGATATATCTGAAGCTTGTTTTTGCAAGCATATATTATCACTTTTGCTTATTTATAGTTTCTTAGTAGGAATCCCCCACATATCTGTCTACTTAAAATGTGCTCTAGAAGCTCGAGTCAAGGGGATTGTTAAGAGCTGTCGACGTTTCTGAATAATCTCACAAGACCATTGCTATTCTTTTCTGGATGAACAAAAACGTGCTCGTGTTATTTGATAAGAGAACAAGATGGCTGTATTTTATCAGTATCAATTTTGATTCTGTAATGAAAACTTATTTTAGATCACCAATAATGGTGAAATTTGGCTTCTTTATGGCGATCTTTATGTTAATGGAGAAACAAAAGAAGACAAAGAAAAGGTTTTTTCATTTGGTTCTAATACTTTTTTCATTGCACACTTTGTTATGTGAATGTGATCTATTAGAATTTTGAGGCTTAAATTCCATAAAATCAAGAATAATTTAATTATAATGCTGTAAGGCTGAAGCTTCGTCAAGAATTAGATTTTTGCTTATTTAAGCACATTTTAGGTTGCATTTTATAGTGTAGATGCTAGGTTTTTAAATGTTAGGTATCACTTTTTAACTTTCTGTCCTAGAAATATTAGGACTAGAATGAGCGCTCTATTTTTCTATGCTCGTTGGATTGACACATGCATGCGGAAGCAATATGGCTGCCAACGACTGGCAAAAAGACTATTGTTGCGACTGATGACCGACTTTGTAAAGATTTACTTTTTAACTTTCTGTATTGTGTGGTGTATTTTTGTGCATGATAAATATTGGTGTTCTAGGCACTCGGTAATTACATGAAGGCGCATAGAAGTATGATACAGACTGCTGAATGGGAGAAGAACTCACCGATGTTGCATGTTGCATTGGAAATTTATATCAAAATATCAAACTGTAGGTTTAGAATTTAAGTGGAATACCTCCTTTTGTATGGATTATCTGGCATAGAATTTCCGAAACCATGAATTTCATAGTTAACATAAATCCTTGAATTAGCGCCCTCCCAAGTAAGCCCCCTTTGAATAAACCCCCATCCTAGAGGTGCAAATTGTTAATAAGCGCCCCTCGCATACGTCCCCACCCAAGCATTTGACTTTACCTATTTGAGAGTCTGTTAGTGCTTTATAGAGCTAGGAAAGAAAAAGCAACCATTGATTAACGAAAATTTGCCTGTCCTTTGAAAAATATCATATTGCTTGTATGTGTGGCATCGAAGAAATAGTTCATTAGCAGAAAATTTTAAACTAGAACATGACCTACTACCAGGAAAATCTTTTAAGTCCCCCCTCTAATAAACCTCCATGCAAAGATCCAAAAAATAAAGAAGCCCCTAGGGAGCTAATTGGAGGATTTACGGTATGAATCATTGCAATTGTTTTCTCAATGCTCAACCCATATCTTCGTATGTCTCAGAGGTCCCATATATGCTACGATTTCCATTCTTTGGCTATTACTGTTTTCCGGTATGAATTTCCATCGAATACCCTATTAGAGCAAAGAGAACAATGAAGTACTCTTTCAGCACCTAAACTTACTGGTCCGCATTGTATTGTTGCTTTTCACTAAATGCTAGAACTCAGTCTATCATGTAACTTTATAAATTTTTTGCGAAATTTTAAAAATTTGCAACGATAGATATGTTGCCTAGCTTTTTAGAAGCATTAAATTTCATTCTTCTATGCTTCAGTAACTTTAGATGTTATGCCATCTGAAAGTATTGAAGGAAGAGATGTACAGATACTATCTTCTAGCAAAATGGCAATTTCAAACTTCCTGAAAAGATTCAATGTAAGTATTGCGATGAAGTCTTCAAAATAACAGAGGCACTCTTTGTTTACTTTATGACAGTGGTTCTATGTGTCGTGAAAATCAAGTGTGCATGAGTTATATTGATTATATACCAGGGAGTTTTTTGGAAATAGTACCTCATAGGTAGCATTTCAAAACCAAACACAGAATAATATATTCGAAATGCAATTTTAGCGCTTACTGAATTACAAATAGGGACAGAAAGCAGGCATCTAGTGTGGTGAATGACGATTTCCATATGTGTCTGCTTAATAGTATCACTCTGCTTGAGTAAATTTTGAATAAGTTGCGTTAGTTGATAAATTTGATTGTAAATATCTTTCACTGTAATTTATCCCTGATAGATTGCTACAGTTACTGCTCATACTCCCTATGACAGATTTCCAGTGCTGTTTGAAAATCTATCTAGGTAGTCTCTCTCACCTTCTTGTAACCTTGTTTATTTAACAATGCTCACTACCAGCTTTACCTTTATATATATATATATTTGTTTAACAGTTTGGATAGAATATTGAGCATTGAGGACGTTTCTTCTATATTCATTCATATTTATGCCTTCCTAATTGTCGTTTTGAAATCAATAGAGAACCAGTTGTTTGCCTTTCTTTGCAGCAAATGATTTAGCTGTTTGGGCACCTGCTTTAATTAAATATTGTCTTACGTCGTATTTACGCATTAACAATCAATTATTTCCCCATGGTTCTTTGCTATTAGGCTGATTAGACGCTGCTCAACTTTAGCATCTCATAAGTCTATTTTTGATCTCCTAGAAGTCTATCAAATAAATAAAAGTATTTGAACTATTGACGTTACGATGTAGCTTGTTCTCTTGCATGTATGGGAACATTACGTAGGGATGGCCTAGCAATGAATTTCAACCATACTCTTAGGTCCCGAATAAGTGTCTCCTCCGCTTATTTTTTCGAAAAATTTTCCAACCCCCCGCTCTTATTAGGACCCCCCACTTATCAATTTTCAGTTTTTCTAAGAGAAACCTGCAAAAACTTTGTACTTTTGTTGTGTTACCCAAATAATGAATGAGATATGTGGCAAGGTTCCGCAGAATATTTCCTTCCAGCGACGTTAATCGGGGTATTTTATATTTGTGCTGGTTGTTGCACAGTTACTCCAAACTTCCGACCCCTTCCGCTTATTCCGACCCCCCGCTTATTTCATCTTGAGGAATTTTCCAAACCCTTTGCTTATTAGGCCCCCCTTATTCGGGACCTAAGAGTAATTTTTGTTGACTTATTAGAAGCATGAAACAAGTCAAGCTGCTAGCTAATTTAGCAGATGTCAATTAATTTAGGACCCCTAGGAGGTCTGCAACTTTGCAAAGTTTCAAATATGCAATTGCCCCTATCTTTTTATCAACTATTCACAATTATGACTAGGTGTTTCTGGTATTAGTGTAGTGAAAATTTTTTAATTTGTGCATTTTAGATCGTATATGCAAATGGACAAGCGCAAGATGCTGATGCAAAAATAGTTAGTGGTCTGGATACATTGAAGAGGAACTACGAGCGAATTACAGAATTACTGGTAGACTGAAATTACAGAATGCAAGCTCTATGCTTATGTATATCTGGACATCTTTTCACCAGGAATGTTTTCGAGGGAGTTAAGATGTAAAAATGAACATTTTATCCTTCCTTCCATGAATGTGGCTTTTGCTGTGATGTGTTTAAGCTACCATCATGTAACCTCTTGTGGTCTATTGACCCTTTGGCAGTGGGGAGCTGAGAGGACAGGGAGGGTTTGGTCCCCAATAGCTTACTGGGGTTATATAAAGAGGTGTTTATATGAACATCTATACTCATAGCAAGATTAAACGAACACGTTGCCTTCGTGGAAGTGCTGGTGTAGAAATTGAGGGTAAAAGAACCACAGATGTACAAATGCAAAAAACTTTTTAATACCCTAGGACTCTCTTATGTGACATTTTCATTTGTTTGTCTGGAGTTTTGGGGGTCTTCGAGCATAAAGAGAAGCACTTATTCTCCATCAGACTTGCACCAAGCTCCAATTAAATATACCTGTGTGAAATTCTATTTTCAATTCTTCGAAACATGTTTGATGTTTGTTTGTATCTAACAGGGGTGAAGCTAAAGAAAATCGTTGGTGGGATGTAGAACCCCGATTTGCTGAAAAATAGACTTCTTTTGAACCCAGTTTGGCGACAAATAGGACTGTCCTAGAGTTCTGTCAGCCAGTATGAAAAGAAATTGATCAAAGCGGGACATGTCCCTTTCACACTTCCAAACTTTTGGGCACACTTTTTGCACAAGTCATACAAAAATTGAGCTGTTTCTGCACATATATGCACTTAGTACGTTTGTGCACAAACATTTTTTCGAATTTCAGCTTTAGAAAAAACTAAAAATAGGCCAAGACTTCAAATCGTGTCGTAAATTATTACAAATGGAAATGCAGACATTTAAAATAGATGATTTGGAAGGGGTTAATAAAATGTTTACAATATAGTTCACTACAGTTGCAATATCTGTTGCACCAATTGCAGTGTACATGTTTGCAACAACAACCATGATGAATACAAGTTGCAGCTGCAGCATCGTAGCAAAAAACAAAGTGAAACTTTAGCATGGCAAGCCTCTTATGAAAACAGACCTCGCCTTTTTAGACCGAGCCACACCCTTGTTGTGCACAGCTTGGTGCACAGAAAAAATCATTATGTGCACAGCCCCGTGCACAGAAAACAAAGATCCCGTACTGGTTTTGTCAGCAATACAATGTTGAAGAGCACTATCGGTTTTCGGCAAACGTGCTGACATGCTGAATGTTAGGGGAAGTGAGGCACATCCACACCCTCTCCCTATGGCTATGCCCCTGGTTTCTAGTATTGGTCATCTATGTTTATATGCAAGATTAGCAACTCTTGTAAAGGAGATTTATGAGAGGGAAGATATTTTTTATGTTTCATTTGATTTATTCATGTGCTTTCAATTGTTTCATGAACATGTGAATCACAGTTTATATTTCACTGAATCCCTTGCATTCATTCCCATTTAGCTTGTTGCTAATGGTCTACATAGTCAAATTACCAGAAGAAACTTGTCCACGTGTGTTTGTGTCTGTGTCTGTCTGTGCTTGTGTACATCTGGTGTCTTTGTGACTGTATATTTGTGTCTGTCTGTCGGTCTGTCTGTCGGTCTGTCTATATTTTCATCTGGTATGTCTATCTTTACCTGGGTGTGCGTTCATGGCGGCGCCACGGGGGGACTGGGGACATATCCCCCAGTTCTTTCCTGGATCATAAAAACATAAGATACTGCAATGTTGGTTTACAAAATATTTCTCGAGCCTTGCATCTATCCTTAGTTAAAGCTTACAGCACGTAAACAGGTACTTCTATACTCGTGCTATTGTAAAACAGAGGCCCTGTGAGAATATATAAAAAAAACAAAAAGCTATCATTAAATACAGCAAAACAAAAGAAACAATAACATAAGATAAAGCACGCACTATAACTTGAGAATCAACTCTTTGTTCCTAGACTCGTCCTTTGTGTTCAGTTTTGGTTTTAGATCCCTTATGTATAGGACTTCTAGAGTAAGCAGATGATCTAGACCTTTTTCTGTTGTATCCATAAATTCAATATGTTCACAACTGGCCTTTAGTTTAACACAACTCCAAAAATCGGATTTGACTGTACCTTCTTTCTTGTTCTTATGTTCATTGAAGCAAGTGATCAAATGTCGTCTTGTGTGACACGTAATTTTATACTCGTGGATCGACATATTAATTGGTCCAAATTCGATGAGAAGATGTTAGGGGTGGGGTGATGGGTCTTCTTCACTTCATATTATTTTGTCGCTACCAATCCAGGGTTCGTACTATTCCTTAAACACTTTTTAGATTTAGGTTAAATTTTAAAAAAGCGCTTAGAAGCTCCTTAATTTTGTGCATTTTAGAGAAAACTCTTTACCACTTCCTTATTTCTAATCAATTCGTGGAGGAAAAGATTTTCATCGGAAGATTTGTTTTGGAAGTGATATGCTTTGTTATCAAGGAAGCGCACAAAGAGTGCTCCTTAAAAATTGTTTTTTGGTCATTAAACACTTCTTAGAAAGTCATTAAGTTTTTTTCACTCACCGTAACACGAACACTGCAACCTTTCGTTACGTCTATAATTACCTGCTGTTGTACTGAAATAAATTGAGTGTGACATCAAAGGTCCCCCCAGTCTTCGATGGCTGGCCCCCTGTGTCCGTGCGTGTGTGCGTGTTTGCATGTTTGCGTGGGTGTTTGTTTGCGTGTATTTTCGCTGTATTTTGCGTTGCCTTTCTTTAGTACTTTATGTGGCGCTTTGTCTCTATGCTTGTAAATTTATTTTTAAATGAAAAGTTGGTTTTGTGGACTGTTCAGCAGTTAAGAATCTTCCGACAAATACTTTAACATAGGGAATTTTTCATAGAATAAAATATTGAAGAGCCACAGAAATGCCATCCAAATGATATGCCGATGTGATTGAATTGGCTTACATAGAATTGATTCACCTACAGAATGTTATCCAACAATAAGTTTCAATGTTTTACTTCTTTGATATAGCGGAAATCAATCGCTAAAAGGAGTTTTTAAAACGGTATAACAACTGATCGTCAAATGCGATGAATAGAATTTAATGTGGATAGACAATTAACAGGTGCCCATCTGCAAATGCTAATGGTGTTTAGGTAGAGTAGGGTATAAATGATTGGGCCACTCTGCCGAACGCAAAAGAGCTAACGGAAGAGCATCACGGTGGGTCCTCTACTGATTAGCATTACGAAGAGTTTGAAGATCAAACTTGAGGAGTAATGTACGAGTATTGATGCTGCTGCATCATGTCTTAACTGGAAAATTCTGACGTTGTTCTATGGTATGTTTTAGTGCATATTCCCTTAAGGAGTCCTTAAGTCAGTTTGTATATTGAAGCAGTGTATCTAGCATTTTAAAGATCTTTCTACAATCAATACAGTTTGCTCCGCAAGCATTTTGCTGCTATTCCTTTCCTCTTTTCCTCGATGTAACCTCAAAATTGAAATGCATTATCTCCTAGGTCAATATCATAGAAATTGAAAGCAAATATTAAGGATTGTGTATGAATTTGAGAGTCAGTTGCTCTTGTTGCGTGTCGTAAATGTAAAGGTACTGCCCACACTAAGTAGGGTACCATAATACATTTTGTGGTTGAAGGACGCAGAATCAGAGGACGGCAAGAAATATATAGGCTGTTGTACAGTGCACTAAGTTTCAATGAAGCAAGTTGCATGCTGATACTTCCTATTACAACATTATCAAGTTGCGACAAACATTTCGCAAGAAATACCAAGCTCATCAACAATAAAAAGAAGAAAGATTATATGATTCAATATGCCTAAGAGGAAACGGGTAATATGAATCGATATTCCTTAGCCAAAATTGCGCATCACCATAAAGTGGATGCAGAGCTATTTTTTTAGAGCAACCTTGGAAAGCAGCAGAATATCCCTAGGTGACACTACACTTTCATTCTATGATATAATGATAATTGTAATGAATGAAAGGAGTTGTAGGGTGTGTACAAGAAGTAAGAACGTTAGAGGATATCTGCAGGTAATTGATTGTGTTTGTCAATGCTGGTACTACTGCTCATTCAAGAAGTACTGGGATAAAGTGATCGTATCATCATTTCCCATCAAAGGCAGTTATTTTATTGTAGGGTACAACCTCTTGATATTGTCTTGGCCCCGTTCACACGGGAACGCAATCGTTCCACTTCGTCCCGTATTATTCCGGAAATTGGAACGCTGAACGGTTGCCTTCACACAGGAACACTTCAAATAGAACCGTTCCGTTCCAAAAAACGGAACGAATAAAAAAGTGATGCGAAAGGTGGAACGATACGCAATCTTTCCGTTTCCTTCCTGTCTGAACAGACAAATAGAAAAAATATTCACAAATGATCTTTTCTTTCTGTTGGAGGATACTGAGAATTGCAACTGTGTTTGAAAACATGAGCTAGAAAATGCTGTTTCTAAGCTTGAGTTAGATGCTGAGCAGCTCTCTAAGTGGTTTGATGATAATATGAAATGTCATTTTTGGTATTTGGGAATAAAACAAAAAATGCAACGGTCCAAGTAGGTGCAATTCCATTTGAAAGATTCCACATCCCTTTGCAAATTTTCCTTTTCCATCCTTTTCGCTTTTATTTTGTCTTCATTTTGCTCTTTGAAGTGCTACTATATTCTTAGTTTTGGCATTCGATATTATTTTGTATTCCCTTCTTGCGTGCTCAGGATCTGATAAGTCTGTCCTCATTATGGACATGCGCATTACACTTCGGATTGTTCATTTTACGCTCAGGTTCCAGACCGGAACGATTGTGTTCTCGTCTAAACACAAACCAAAGTTGGTAGGCAATCGTTCCGTTCCCGTGTGAACAGTCTACTTGCCCGTTCCAGAAATTAGAACAAATATTGAACGGAACGATTGCGTTCCCGTATCAACTAGGTCTTACAGACGTATCGCAAGCAACAGCTGGAATGATTAATGTGTTCACCTGCAGTACAGTTGTATCTTGTTCTTCATCGCTTTATTCTATTGTGATGTTGTTCACTAGCTACAGTATTTGCTAAAACTATTAGGCTTGTAGGCTGTTTCAGAAAAGAAGTTCGAATGGTCAAAGATGTGACAACCACTTGGAATAGCAACTCTTTAGTAATCAAGTAACCAGAAGCAGGTTTTTGTGCAAATCCAAGCAGCTTACTGCTTGGAGCTATAACTCGTCACATATTCGTTGTATAGCGTTGTGGGACTAGGTATTTATTTGTTGGTTTTTCATCCACCTGTCTCTAATACATGAAAAAGATGAGCTGGCAATCACTTCTCGTAACTAGTCGGTTTAGCAACTGTCTAGATATTCTTTTGGGGAGGGGTACCTTAGTAGATGTGAGAATACGGGGCGGTGCCATTATTTAGGGGTACATTTTTCTTGAAAAGGGCGGAATTATCGGCATCTGTTTTTCAAATATAGGCGGAATTATGGGTGCCTGTTGAAGAAATATGCAGAACTATGGGCACTATTATGGGAAAATGTGACAAAAATTGCCAAGAAGAGCACATGATCTGCAACTGATTTTGCTGCATTTTGAGGAAATTTCCTTGCATTGCAGGAAAATGGATATAGTTTTCATCAATTGTGCGAAGTTATGGGTAGCGTTTTTTAGATTTGGACGGAATTATGGGCATCAAATTTGAACCAAAATGGCACCTCCCCGTCCAAAATTTGGCTTAGTTAACTCCCCGATGATATTTTCACCAGCATAGAAACTATATTGCTGTTGAAGCATAATAAAATTCCTACATTACACATAATCTGACAGAATCTTGCAAACTAGCCCATTTACGTAAAAGGTGCACGTTGAGAAGAACCTACTTTATATTTAATTCTTTGATCAACTGAAACAATGATGCAGCTGCATTCCTCCAACCTCGATAAGAAAATCCCTGTGATCAATAGTATACCGATAACCTCGGCCAGCCCAGAAATAGCTATACTAATTTCTACAGCTCAGGGTGCATCGACAGAGGAGTGTCGGAGGAGCTAGAGTCCCCCATCTGGGAAAGCCAATCCTATCGGGGAACGTACCAACTTTTACATGTGTATATATTCCACAAGCATCATTTAAGAGCCATGGAACTTGGCCCCGGTCGGGAAGTTCTGATAACACCCCTGCTGCAGAAATCTTCATACTTACGTATGTCTTCATGATTACTTGTGAATATGCTAAGTGCGAACTTGTAATTCAGAAACTCTTCTCCTACAGGGAATGAAGATGGAGGGCAATGAAACGTACAAAACTTGCTTGTTTTTGGAAATACATGACGTATCAGGAAAGCCTTTGATTAAATTTACTGCCATTGGAACTTCCGTTATTGGACTTTTGTCATCCATTGGGTCTGTGTTTGGAAATGCGTTGGTTTTATACGTCATTGCAACACGTAGTCGCTTGCAGACTCCATCTAACGTACTCCTTGGTAATCTTTGCATATCAGATTTCATTACAGGACTCATCGTCGTACCGACAATTGCCATAAGACGCCTAACCGAAGCATACGGCAAAGGAGTGTGTGCCATCCGACTGATCTGTGCCTATTTTGCTTACCTGACAGCAATAGTGTCTGTTGTGTCGGTATGTATGATAAGTATTGATAGATGCTTTGCAATTATGAGGCCTTTTGTGTATCAGAGAACGGTTACTGTCTCTCGGTACATCTTCGTGGTTCTCATCATGTGGATAATCTTGTGTACCTATTCTGGTCTACCATTTCTACTTGTGCTAAGTGGGAATTTGTACTTTGAAATCGTGTTCATAGTAATGATTTTAACAATTGTGATTTTTCTCGTATGCTATGCGAAAATCTCAATAGTCGCCAGATCACATCGTCGTAAATTGCGTCCATCAGCTTCAAATTTGAAGCAAGAAGGTTTCCCAACACGAAATCCAGAGGTGGTGTATAATGTATCGTTGTTCAAGGCATCAGATCCAAACACAGGGAACATTCAAAGCCCAGAGCAACACTTGCCCGCTACAGCAAACCCAAAGGTTCTAAGATCATCTTTGGAAACCATAGAGGACAATTCAGTAAATGGCATACAGCCTTATTTAGCTGTAAAGTCTGATGCTGGCTCTCTGAATGATGGCAACAACAATCAATCTGCTAAGAATCTTTCAAGTCAAACGAACTTTGCAAACTGCAAGAGCAGCAACTCCAAGATTTTGCCTGATTCTATCAACTCAAGTCCCGAAGACGTCAGAACATTGCAGTTTCCAGCAGTAGAGCCTAGAAGAACTGACCATGCGTCGACAAGGCATGAAGGAGTCACTTTGACAAACCCCAAGCGATACAACATTAGTGTTGTGGAACAAAAAAGGACCAATACAGTTGCAATTCTGGTTCTTGCTACTGTCTTGTGCTATGGTCCCTTAGCAATCATATATGTTCTTCGTGGTATTCTTGGCGATACCTTTGAGATTGTATACATCGCTGACCCGTGGGCTGATTTAATTCTGTACGTGAACAGCACGATAAACCCTATCATATACTGCCTTCGTGGAAAGGAACTTCGAGATGCTGTTAAAAGAGTTCTCCCCCAATGTCTCCTAGACTTTTTCAATTGTGTGACGGGTAGGAAACAGGAGTGATTTCTAAAATATTTCACAAGGGGGGCTCTGGGTGCAATTTTATAAAGTGGGTACGGCATATTTGCAACCCTACCTATCTTTTTAAAGATTGAGACATGATAATTTAGTCTAATTGTGATATTCACGTTTTTTTATAAGAAAAAGGTTTATAAGAAAATGAGGCTCAGATGACCAAAGTCTTAAGAAAATCACGAGGCTCAATTTCCAATATTTAGTGTTTTTATTGGGCAAAAATCCATATTTCGCTCTTATTGTACTCAAAATGTTAAAGATGGAATTCAAATTCAAGTATACAATATTAATAATGAAAGTGTAAGCAATTTTAGTCGGTTTATTTCAGTAAAAGTTAAGAAAAATTTAAGAAAATCTCTGGCTTAGTTTCGGGAAAAGTTAAGAAAATTGAGGCTCAGGCAAAATAATGGTTTTCTTATAAAAAAACGTGTAATATAGCCGAAATCTAGAGAGATCTCTTCATCATAGCCATGCAATACAAAACAGTGGAAGCAAGGTCAAGCCACTCGTTGGAAAAGGTCTGAATTGCAGAAGATATTGTATTGTCTCTCAGTTCAAAGTCAGTTAGTGCAAAAAGCATTCAGGGCGCTGTAATTATCGAAGCTTAAGAAGGCCGTTAATGATTCATAGCTTTTTTACTTTTCCGTATAAATTTTATAAAATTGCGCTTATGGTGTTTTGCATGGTCCTTTGATTTATATGGCCAGCTCTTGTAAACATGAGCTTGCTTTTCATTCTTCAGTATGTCGGAACTACTTCAAATTTGGTTTGCAGAGGTTGCTAAGGATCGAAAATTTACCAAAACAGGCTGTCTGGAAATGAATTATGGCTTTTAGCAACACACCATTTTTGAATTTTTTTATCGTTGTTCACAGATAAATATTTAAGTAAAGCAAGATAAAAGAAAGAAGATATTATCACAGAAACTACGATATAGAAATCAAATATTGTATAAATTGTATCAGTTTGCTTTTTAGAAAAGCAAGTATGTTAAAGCCACAATTTTATGAATTTATTAGAAAGTTAATCGATTTTTACTTAGTTCAGTCGCTGATTGATTTAAGGTGGATCTCCACCTGATCTTGGGGTTTCTAACTTCATCCTACGTAGTACTTCAGTGTTTGGTATGATTAGTTTACGTTTTAAAATACTAAAAGGATTGTGTATTGATGGATAAAAATTCCATTTCTGTCCACTTTGGATTAGCTACTCGAAAAGCTTCTTAATACTTCATAGTGTAAAGATCTTGGTGTTTTGTCAAAAATTTTAGACAAGAAAGAACATCAACACTTCGATGAAGCAAGTGCATATATGAACTGGATGGAATATTGAAGAAGCTTTATACCTAAACGCTTTACACTTTTTATTTTTGCATTTTTCATTTAAAACACTTATCTATACAGGGTAACAATTCAGTAGCCTGGTTTACAATTTGCTCTGTGAAACAAAAAGAATTTAAAACAATGTAAGCCACTCCTGATGTCTAATGTTTTGCAATATCTAATCATTTTCTCTGAAGTTCTTCAAGCAAACTCTTTTGCTCAAAAAGCAGCTTTGAGAACATTATACAGCCTTTTTCTATAACTCCTTGGAGATAAAATGCGTCGTCAATAGTTTTTCTATTTAAAAGACAGTTATATTTATGAAGTCAACACCAGGCTGTTGTTATAAAGCGTTGTTTGCAAATCAGCGAGGCAAATTTGAAAACAAAACTGCATTTGATCATCAGTGGCTAATTGGATAAAAGGAATCGCCTTCCATTGTTCAAACTCTTATTTCTGCTTTACAGCAACGTGTCAGAAGTAGGTACGCTATACTCGTCTTGTACTTTGCGTTGTTTGTCATGGTATACAATAAGCTGCAATATGTGCAATGAGGATTTAAAACAAACTGAAGCGCGTGATGAAGGAGATCTTCAATTTACAAGTTGTCTTTAGACTATTAATGATCTGCAAAATTTGATTTGCATGGTTCAATTCTTGAGTGAGATCAGTGTTTGTTGGAGTTTAATTTTGAAAGATCTCTTATTGAACTTTATATGGTCATAGCTGCTGAGAAACGTATACTTGTAAAGACTTCATGGTAAAAAGTGGTGTTGCACAATAACGACCTCTACTAAATATTTTACTGCACATTGATCAATCAGAGAACATCAGTTCTGACGTGAGTTTCTTGATTTTAGCCTTTATTTTGCTTATAGAGAAAGTTTGTGGTAGCTGCATGTTGTAGTTGGCCTCAATTCAAGCTTTAATTGTCACAAAATGTTCAAGACTAAGTTGCAAAAATCCTATAAATTCATTGAAATTTGTGGAATGACTTGAAAAAAAGTGCAAAGGCCGAAGCTTTATCAAGACAGATTTTTGCTTACACTCCTTTTGTATAACGATGTTTAATGTTTCGCTTAGCCTCAATACTCTTAATTTTTTTACTTTGAGCTCAAGAATATTTAGGCGAAGCAAAAGTAGGTATACTTGTAAGAAAAAATATGCATGATGTTAAAATAAAAGTCACGCAAATACGCAAGCATTGACTTTTGCCACAACACATCACTTCATGCAAAGCTATCCTACTGATATCTAAGTAACTGTATGCAAGGACCCATTACAGGACTACTACTATCTAGCATACTTTTTTGTAACTTGAATACTTTTCCAAAATACTGCAAGGCTTTACGAAATACTGCAAGCTCTTGCAAAATGCTGCAAGGCTTTTTATTTCAAAGACGATATAACCGTACAAAAGCTGACTGGCTATTAGAAGACTAAGAGAGGCTGCATGAAACTTCGAAGGAGGTATCTAGTGTTCGCAAGTCAATCGCAGCTAATATTTTCAACAGTTATCGTTGAATCAACAACATACATTGGCATGGTTGAAGAGGAAGCTGCTGAATCTTATCTTCTGTACAACAAATCACCTATCAACATTATAACTGGCAAATGTTCATTTGCGGAGTATATTTCAAATTATTGCAAGAAGTAGCTCAGCGGCAAACTAGGAAACTTGCGAAACATATAGAATACTTAATATGTTGTATAACATAGTTCCTTAGTTTGGGTTTAGCTTTAGAATAAGTCTGATTATTTTTAGCATATTAGTTGTTTTACACTATGGTATCTATAGACAGCTTAGAGATGCTTATGATTATAAGAACGTAGATTATCTTGTCCAAGTCGTCATAATAAGTAGAACCATTAAACGTCTTTTTCTTACAAGAAACATGCATGTAAGAAACATGAAACTGAAATTAGGCAAAAGTTAAGAAAGATTTTAGAAGCATAAACTAGCTGAGTTTCAACAATAACTTGACAAACTGCTTTGTAAAAAAATTGTTGATCAAACGAGAAGCAAAATAAAAACAACATCCAATTACATGCCTCACAAAACTTAAACATCCTATTCCTTGCATCAAAGTTGCTTAATCTTGGCTGTTATTGTCATTGGAAGTCTTCAGAATTTAAGAAACAATTAAGAAACATTTAAGGCTGGATTTGACGAAATATTAAGAAACATCCAGGATGAAGGCAGAAAGTATGTTTCTTATAGAAAAATACGCCTGCAGCATTGCTTAGGTTTATTGCTGCTCCACCTTCGATTCAGCTTTTCATAATGACAGCAAAAAATTCATGTTTGTAATTCAACGACAGTAGTTGCTTCTATGATTTTTATCATATTCTGGCTATATCATGTGGTTTATTGAAAAACTCAGCCAAAATTGATTACTTTCATTTTACTTGAGATTTGAATGCATCCTTTGATGCTAATATCTTTGGCTCCGCAGCAACACAGAAATTATAGTTTCTATAAGCACCTCATTTGATCTTTGCGTCTAGGCTTACATGTGCTGTAGAAACGTCAACAAAATCTACATCCATGCAAGTTCTGCTTAGTAATTGGACAGAAAGAAAGGTTGGTGATAAGACTAATCTTCTTTCTGCAAATATTGCATAACATATCTTCAAATAATGGCTTATTGCATCTCGCCATCATAAGATATCTGATATAAGAGCACCCATATCACATTAAAGATATCAAAAGTGTGATCTTCTTTGCGTAGAGAGCCCCAATTGCCAATTTGTAGATCGTCTGAAGAAGGAATCAACAGGAACCTTAACATAAATGGCTATGCAATGAAACATTAAATCTGGCAACCATCATTAGGTACAGGACCTAGTTGTGCAAGGAAAACAAATGCAAAAGCGATTTCCCGTATTAGACTAAAGCTGTATTCAAACATCCCTAAGTAGATTCTGTAAGTGATATCAGCTTATCTAGACAGCTTAGTGCCAAATAAGGTAATACTTATAGCAAAATGATTGCATTCGATTACTGACTTCCAGCTGCAAGCTTCTTTCTTTGGGCAACAACTGTTATATTCTATGTGGATGAAATGAAGCCAAAAATAATGATTGTGAGCTTGAGCATTAGTTAGAAGAAGCAACCTGCCGTTGTATGTCGGCTGATATTGTCTCATAAAAAGAAGCTGAATGTAACAGAGAAGATACATCGTCTCCTTCGGATAAATTTCCACAAAGGCTTCATCTAAACTGGTATGTATTTAAGGTTCTGCAATGCTCATCACTAACTCAAGCATAAACTTAAATGTGAACCACGCATTAGGTTTAGTTTCATATTAATAAGTGCTATATAAAACGCTAATTTGACATACTATCTCACAGAGCTCGAACAGACAAAGGAAACGCAAGTACCTTTCTCAAAATGATAAATCTCGTATTTATTTTTTGACAATATCAATCACATAAACCTTATATCAATCTCATGGCAGCAGAAAAATATTCACATCTTAAAAATCTAACACTGCAATCATGCATCTATGATACAAGCTTATATTTTGCGTTTTGATAGCCGTTAGGAGCTTTCAAACACTGCAAAGAGGAACTTCACACATCCATGGAGTACGTCCTGAATACATGCTACAATGCAATGGCGGTAAACCCACGGGCCCCGAGCCATATGCGGCTCTTTGCATGGTGTCATGCAGCTCATACATTCATATTAAATTGTGTGCTTCTTATATATGTTTACATCGCTTAAGTACAATAAGGTATTTTCGTGTGAGAGGAAGGGATAGGATGGTTTTCATGTTTTCGTCCATCATTTACTCTTACTTAAGCTGGGAAGTGTTTTGCCTAATTACATATAAGGCAAATTTTCTTTATTTGCTCCCTCAATCCAGCTGTCGTGTCTCACAAGAACTGCAAACTAATGGAGAAATCCTGTACATACAAAGCTTTGGAGGAGCCTTCGATAATTGCCAAGGATTTATAAGTCAGAAGATTAGTTTGGTTTCTAGTTGGAAAATAGCTTTCGAAAGAATACGTTACACCATTCAATTTCACAGTATCGTCAAGTCTGGTGACAAGACAGTGATCCTTGGCTTTATTGCTTCAGAACTAAGCAAGGTCTTGTATAAATTAAATAAATTTCAAAGATAAGGCTCGAACTTGGGCAGAAAGATGTTGTTTGTTGAAATTTGTTCATTGACTAAGCAATAAATTAAGCCAACACAATATGCTAAGTGGGAAAAGAAGGTCGCTGAGAACTAAAAATGGAAACAACAACAAACGTATTGTTCGCTCCTCTAAAAGCCATCTCGTAGAAATTTATTACATTTCCAGAGCTGCATCGAATTTTCTCTCTTTTTGTGCAAGGGTAAGTATGCTCTACTGTTTAGGCATGGAAGTGACTGTTGGATTAGGCAGTTTTCTTGAATAATAGTTTTGCGAGATAGAATGGACAGTTTCCATCCTCGCAGCTTGTCTTAATCCAGTGAAGACACTAGATTTGATTTACTATTGTATCAACTACGGCTAGAGACAACTCGAACTCTAAGTCTTGTACAAATCAAGGCAATTTGCAAGCCACAAGCTGTTTGATATTTATTTTACCATGAAGAAGGTATGCAAAAAGCAGTCAAACTGTAGAATTCCTTTCAGTTGTGAGCACTGAAAATCAGAGCTGCTGAGCAAGGGCAAGGGGTCAAGTTGCTCTGGTGTTTTAAAGCTTTGGGGACATCTAAAAGTGGAACCAGCCATTCACTTTACAGGCCTGGTGTTTCAGTTTTGCCCCAAGGCCTCTAAAGCCTCCCAGCGGTCCTGCAGAATTTGGTGTAAATGCTATTAAAACATGAACCATAAGTATATATGTAGTGTATTATATCTGAGAATTATAACATAATTGATAAACCAACCTCAATACCTTCTTCCAAACATTTTTGGAAAATGTAACACAAATATGGCGTGTGTAGTTGTGTCGTGATTTCGCGCGCTATTCAAACCACGTGATGCCTAGTCTGCACAATTGAAAACTCAGGTCCCAAATTGATGCGTAAAACAGTAGTAAGACATAGCAATGTTACACTTTGCACTGAATGTACTACTTCCGCAAATAGCCTTGTAGAAAATAGTATAACACAAAAACTGGCCCATTAAAGAACCAACAGAAGTATGCAACATACTGTCTATAACTTCACAATGCTTTTTTCCTCAGATTTGAAGACCGCACTTCCATTTGGCCTGCAAAAGCAATGAATACAACCGTGCCGCAAGTGTGCTTGTTCTCCACAATCAAGAATACCCCTCACGGATTCGGGATTCAGTTTACTGCTATTGCGACGTCAGTACTTGGACTCATATCGTCAGTCGGCTCAATTTTTGGAAATCTGCTTGTACTGATAGTGCTTGCAAAAAACACCCGGTTGCAATGTCCATCGAACATGCTTCTGGGCAACCTTTGCATTACTGACCTCATGACTGGCCTAATCGTCGTGCCGACTATATCTGTGAGGAGGATAACCGAAGCATATGGGAGAGGCATATGCGCAATACGTGTGATATGCGCGTATTTTTCATATATAACAGTAATGATCTCAATTTTTACAGTGGGCATAATAAGCATTGATCGATACTATGCCATAATGAAACCATTTTTGTACCAGAGAACAGTGAACAATAGGCTGTACATCTCTACCATCTTGCTTACATGGCTTGTTCTTGGTTCGTATTCCGGTTTGCCTGTGTTTGGTATGCTGTCAGGTTCAATGTTCTTTCGCATCGCATGCGCATTGATGGCAATAGCAATCACTGTATTTGCCTTGTGTTACGCGCGGATTTCTAAAGTCGTCAAGGCACACAGACGGAAGGTATGCCCGAAAACTCAGCAATCACAGACGAGATCACGACTCAGTAAGAGAATTGCAAGTCTGAAGCGATTTTCCCTGCATAGTGTGAGCAAGCAAATGCTTCTTCAAGTTCACCTTAGAGAGCACCAACGGACAAATACTGTTGCTCTAGTTGTATGTTTTGCCATACTTTGCTATGGTCCATTGGCAGTTGTCTTTGTGCTTCGTGGTATCATGGGAGACACCTTTGAGTTAGTGTACCTGGTTGATCCATGGGCAGACTTGATCATGTATTTCAATAGTCTTGTAAATCCAATATTGTACTGCTTACGAGCCCAAGACATTCGCCGGGCAGTGATAGGGATCTTGCCAACAAAACTGAGAGCGTTGTTACTGTCAGGAAGCAACGGATCCAGGAGCTGACTGAGAGACTATTCTGTGCCACCATGTTCAAATTCTTGCTAGCAATAATTGCCGATAACTCTTAAACGTTCTAGAGCCTTCCAAGTGGTGAATAGGTTGGTGATATTTCAAATGATTTTACACCTCCTCTTCCACGTAAAACTTAGAACTGAATATGTATATGTATGAATGTATATATATTTTACCAGCTTTTCTCTGATGCACTATCTGTTTCGATACAATTTAAATTGGGAAAATTTAATAAGCGCATTGTTCAGTTAATCGAATAACAACGGTATACTTATTTTTATTTGCCATTTTATACATAAAGATTAAGCTCTGCCTTAAGGTAGTGAGCACTCTACCGGAAGGACTTGTTCAGTAAACTTCTTATATATCTAAATATATAAATAGATATATGTATGTATATTTATAGATGTATATATGTATGTATATATGTATGTGTATATCCCGCTCAGAAGATATTCTTTTATATATACTGATGTTCTGTAACTCTGAGTTTCGTACTTGTGCATGATTTAGACGGACTATTATTCATGATGTTCCCAATATTAAAGTTATTTATTACATGAAATGGTGAGAAGCTTATCTATTGGGAATTTTATGTAAAATACTCCGTCGGAAGAGCGCACAGGCAGGCATGGAACTCGGGGTTGCGGGGTTGCTTTGTACTGCAAGGCTTTGAGAACTTTATGTTGGAATAGACACTATTTACTTGGCTATATATATATATATATATATATATATATATATATATATATATATATATATATATATATATATATATATATATATAATAGCGTAGCGATGAATTCCCCCTGATGAGTGGGCAATCACGAAACAGGCTTGTAGGGATGAAATGGTAGTTTAATTTGCCATTTTCCTTTAGTACTTTATATATATATATATATATATATATATATATGTATATATATGTATAAATAAATATATGTATATAAATATATATGTATATATAAATAAATAAATAAATAAATATATATATATATATATGCATATAGTTAACAAAATCAAAAGCACAGTGTAGCTACTTAAACTTTTGTGTTTCCACTAATCAGGCGAATGAGCGATGTAGCCTGATGAGTGGAAACACGAAACCTTAAGTTCCTACACTGTTTTTTCGATTTTGTGAACTCTATCACATCACTCTATGCAAGTATTGAGCACTCTATACGAACCTTGGATTGTGATTATACGCACACATATGTATGTATATATATATATATATATATATATATATATATATATATATATATATATATATAT
>OLMO02000275.1:4970376-4980578 GCA_900291935.2 Cassiopea xamachana
TATATATATATATATATATATATATATATATATATATATATATATATATATATATATATATCTGTGCATTTGTGTGTTGTTTGTAGCTTTAAAGTATTACGTTCGCAAGGAGCAAATTGTAACAACAGGAAAAACTGTTGACGGTGGAAAAGTAAAATAGACATTATATAGTAGGGAGAGCTTTGCATTCTTTCCTTGCGGCTGAAGACTCCTTAAGGAAAGAGCGAAACGACTTGTGTCCATGTAGCACCTTTTCTATCTTTCTGCCTTCAACTGCTTTTTACTATGTACACATATGTTGATATTGCATACTATGCATAAATTTGAAATAGATGTCATGTAAATAACGATCAGTGGTGGCTCCAGAAAAAATGTTGAAGGGGGAGCTAGTGCTGTCAAAGTGCCGACAGTGAGCGGTGTCAAGGAACTTTAACGGACAATACCTATCGTATTGGCTGAAAAGACTAAAATGTAAAAGTTCATGAATATTATGAAATTCCCGCCAGTGCATAGGGCTTTAGGTGTAGACGGGGGCTCAGTAAAATCCTTGGGAACTACAGCCCCCTAAACCCTCTGCTAGCGCCATCCCTGATAACGATCTACTAGAATATCCAATAATATAGAGAAAGCAGTGAGGTCTATAAAAGTAAGTGTTCTTCAAAATACGACAAACTTGGTAAATGAACATCTTTTAACTTCTTTAAGCTGCTCTCTTTGTCATCAGGCATTAACATTTGTTGTTGAAAATAATAAAAACAATTTACCTAGGTTGTTGTTCATAATAGCAAAGGGGCCTCTCAGTAATTACACAACACCCAAATTCGCCCGTATAGACCACCCACCCACCCACCCACCCTTTTAAACGCATCATAACGAACCTAGTACCACCCACTCCCATTGTTACGTGACATTTCGAGTCTTAAGACTCCCCCCACCCCAACAATATTTTCGTTATCTGCTTATGTTTTATAGTACCAATTACTTTCATGTAACAAATACTTACTCAGTGTGAGAGAATGATATCACAGGGCCTTTTATTTGGTACACAATATGACATGTTTGGTACTTCTGCGTAAGTCCAGAGACAAGAAACAATGTCACATTAATGTTACAGAAATGTAGAGGGTACGTGCATACACAAAGAGCGTTAGATTTTATGCTCAACTATGATGCACTTCAAGAAAAATACATTTAAAAAAAGTCTCTGTACATAACAAAAGAGCAATGACCCCCACAACCCGCTAAATTTTCGTAAAAATTCGTAACAAAAATGACCTTACCCACCCACCCCTCAAGCGTTACGTAATTTCTGAATTGCCTTAAAGGTAATTAATTAATCATAATTGGACTGATGCCCAATCAGTATGCGCATGATCTTTACAAGCAATCGAAGTTTGAAAACTGCAAAAGGAGCCATGAATTCCCCGATATGCATAGTTTTCAAGTAGATTTCAAAAATAGACTCTAACATTGAAAAATTTTTAGTCGAGAAAAAGTCATAACTCCACTACTATGATTCGGTGGACAGTTTCATTAAACATCTGGCTTGAGGAAACTATGAAGTAAATTTTTTCTATTCTAAAAGCAAATGAATGTATACAAATATGGGCGGTGCCGCGGGGTTGGGCTGGAGGCAGGGAGCAGGTGTGATTTCTAGGGGGGCTCAGGGGGAGGAGCCCCTTTGTTAAAATTCCTACTCATTTTGGGGGGCTCCCTCTATAACTCTTGCATTGGCTTGGCTTTTCAGAGTTTATTGGAATTGCTTCCAAAGTGCTATGATTAATTGTGCACTGCTATATGGTAATTGAGGCGTGTCTTATTGTTGATTATACTATATCAGTACTAAACTAAATTATCATGTTTCCATCTTTGAAAATATGGGCCTGGTTGTAGCTGGACTACACCCAAACTGTGGGCGTGGTTGTGCCTAGAGCCCCCTTGTTAAAATTTTTAGAAATCACCACTGTCTGGGGGCACTTGTCCCTTCACTTCTGACCACGATCAACTTTCTAATTCGTTCAAATTCGATGAGAAAATGTTAGAGAGAGGGCGAGGGAACTAAAGCAAGATTTTAAATTAGGTGTGGCAAACAAAATACGTCATAATTTTAGGGCATGACACCCAAAATCCTCCCAGTCTGCGGTGGCTGGCACCGCTCCTGTATGCAAATGAAGAAGCAATGTCTTAATGAAAGCCGTGTCATAATGTTCGACATTTTACAGAAGGCCGCAGAGTTCTCTAGAGAAAATACAGTAAATTAAAGCTGGGTTTTTTTATTAGAAATCTAGTTCTAGGAAGCTTAAGTATGGGGAATTCTATAATCAAAGATTGATGAAACGCATATTACTACAAGAAATAACTAAGAAAATGAAAGAGTTTGAGAAAAGAAAATAATTGAATGGAGCAAGACCAATGCACAAATAATTAAAACTACTGAATATCTTGTGCTAAAATAACGTAGTTGATTAAGAGAGTTTAGCCTATTTCAGCTTATTCTATAATTTCAAATTTAAATACTGTAATCCCTCGAATAAAGGCCCTGAATTTTTGACCCGCAAGGGTGGGAGTTTGTTTATTCAGATAAAATGAAGACAATTGATAGCGAGAAAAGAAAAGTTCGAAGACCAAAATTTTTGGCAAATCAAGGCAAAATCGGTACGGTGGCTTTAGCCAAGCACACAGCAGCAAGGCATACTTTGAAATATGTACTGGTAGGGCCTTTGTTCCACCAGGCCCTCCTTCCTGCCCCACTACTGAGAAAAAGTTGACCCATCACTGGTTGGGCCCATTTACGAATTTTGAATTTTATGAATATTGAGACGGACCTAGAAATCCACTTCACATGAAAAGCAAAAATCAACTCTTTTCAATACATCTTTGAACAAAACGCAGAATTTGCAGACAAGCATTAAATTTTCAAAGATAAGATTTCCCAAAAATAAATTTACATGGAGCCGGGTTCACCCTGGGTAACTTTTTTCAGTGCGGACAAGGCTTATGAGACACCTATCGCACTGATAGTTTTTGACAACCATGATTGCATAAGACCTCCTTATGTTTTAAGTCTTATGATACGCCCTTTAGCCACAGAACACTGAATAAACATTTGAGTAGTGATCGCTGATAACAGAAGCAACATACTAGCCTCCAGTAATGGTGTTTTCGGAATAAATATGTTTCAAAATGCCTTTATGGGGAGCCTACTCTTTCCGTTTAAAATAAGTAAAATGCCTTTGGACGAAACTTGGCCCCTTGCATTTTCTATTCGCAGTTGTTCCTGGTTATTCCTATTGGATTCATGTATACCTTTCATTTGAATTACACTGCATTTTCATCTTCTTTAATGTTTCTCTGAAAGCAATGAGCCCTTTTCAGTTCTTGTCCTACCACTGAGAACTTCTTGAAATATGCATTGCACAGCAGTGACAAATGGCATTAAATTTGCAGAAGTTTTGGTGCAAAAGCTTGAAGAAAAGAGAAAATGATTGACATTGAGATGTTGGAAAGCTAAAATAGACTCATGTTGTATTTCTGTTAATTTACTTTCGTTTGTTCCTTAATTAAACGCCAGAGCAAATGTCGTAAAAATGTCAATGAGCCCTTTTTTATGACAGAGGAATGGGCGTTTATTCGAGGGGCATTTAATCGAAGGGGCGCTTAATCGAGGCATTACGATAATGCTTAGCCAACACTAATTCCCATTGGTCTTAAATGGCCCAGATTCCAGCATTATTCGGAGTTAGCTGATGGAACCCTAAAATGGTTTGAGATTTCATACGTTGCATTAACACTCATGTTGAAAAATAACCTTCGAAATGCTGGGTGTGAAAGCTACAATGGGATTACGGTGGATTTGCGTTTACATGTTTTGCTGGGATTCAGCTGCAAGATAGCTAGCGGGGCTCTTTGGCCATAGCATTAGAGCTTGAATCTCATTATGAAAATATCGTTTTAAATCAGAACATCTTTAACTTCGTCAATACTGACTGGGCTGTTGGCTCAGTATGTCCTCTCCCTAGTCCACAAAAGACCACAATTTATGGCTTTTGGACCAATAGCTTGGATCTTTTGTGGCTTGTTTGATTATAGTAATGAAAATAGCTAAGATTTATTAAAAATTTTTATGCTCATGGGAGCAACAAACTGATCTTGGCTGCGAATGACATTAGGCCTTCAACTGGGCTTTGCCCAATGGTCAAAGTTTGTTAAAGGGTGCCCTGGTTAAAATCATTGTTGCCCATTTCTGCGAAGTGAATGGCATTTGAAGCATAAAAACACTGCTTAGAAACTTCTGCATAACACTGTATTGGCACCTCTCGATACTTTTTCCAATACAACCTCGCATGTGATGTTAGTTTCGAGGCTGTATCTCACACAATCAATCCTATGAGAGATTTAATTTTTGAGGTGAAGAAACTTAAAAGTCCAATCCGTCCTTGTTAGTCAAAAGCCAGTCCATGACAACTTTGAAATGGTCAAATAAAATATAGTACAAGATGTTTGGCAGTCCAGTACATACCTATACTCTCAGACTTATGTTTCAACATGCATCCCTGTTTGCAATAATTAGCAACAAATGGTGAATTATTGCATGCATATTGTATGTACATTGTGTCCAGATTGCATGCATATTGGGCAGGGGTAGCACCTGTGGTTTTCCGACGGGGGACTGACTCTTCTGACAAGGGGGCTAAATTACGATTATTTGGCTATTCCATATGCCAGAAGTCTCCGATAAAATTGTTTGTTCACTTTCTGACAGGGACTAGCATGTCTCATGGGGGGAAATAGCCCCTTGTCCCTCCCCCAGCGCTACCCTTGATCTTAGGAGCCATTTATTCTTAAAAGCAGTCTTCTACTGAATTGCCTTGGTTTCTTGCGTCTCGCATGCGGCGTTTGTTGATTTGCCAGCAGGTAAAGTACAGGATCAACACCAAGCAGAATATTCCAAATATTAAAGGCCAACAACCGTACCAATCCGTATCTTTGCAATTGAACTGAATACCCTCATTTTTTTGTTCCAATAGAGTATTGTTTTTTTTGTGTGATTGTTCAACAATTGGCAAAGATTTGTGGTTGTTTGCACGCTTCTTCCTGACAGGAACGCCTGTAAAATCATTGAGCAACAGCAATAAGTGAATCAGACTACATGGAAACGTGTAGAAATTCATATTAATAAAGAGACGTAGACCAACCACACTGGTAAAAGAATTTTGTGCTAAGGTGCCTCATCACATCATTTTGTCTGGCAACATGCTCATAATTTTTGCCCATTTAAGTAGTCTTAGATTTGCTTTGGAGATCCTCGACGTCTAACTATTAAAAATTTCAGTGAATCAATTAGTGGAGGTGAAGTAAGGACTATGGTAACGGTTCATTTTGCTTTTGTGAATGCTAGCCGTCTCATCATACCGCACTTATTGAAGTCTGGAAAGGATTCTTCACAATCGTTTAGGAAGTATGCTGTTGCAGCTGGTTAATGCTTGAGATCAAGTTTAGATTGCTTGAGTAGCAAAAAGTAGATAAAGTGTTACATTTGCCCCACTAGCTGACTCCTCGAAAGAGGCTGTGATATAGAGACAAGATATATTTGTATGCGTTTTTTCAAACAAGCCTAGCTCAAGGCATAATAACGAAAGTTTCTTAATTTTGGCCAAATTCTAGCTTTAAGAGTTTCTTAGAAAAGATTCTCAATTTAATGAAGTAAATTTTAGCGAAAACTTAAGCAAAAAGTAGACGTAGTAAACCGATCGTGTTGTAACAAACAAAGTGCGTCAGTGCGAGCTAGGATCTTAAGCAATTTCATGCCTTCATTTTTCTGGCAACTCTATGTAAAGTTTCTTAGCTCTTTCCCTGTAGTTCTAAAAGTTTCTAAAGTCTTAGGCTGTCAAGTAGTAGGTTGCTTATAGCCTGGTTTCTTATAACCTGGTTGCTTATAACCTGGTTGCTTATAACCTGGTTTCTTATAACCTGGTTGCTCATAACCTGGTTTCTTATAACCTGGTTGCTTATAACCTGGTTTCTTATAACCTGGTTGCTTATAACCTGATTTCTTATAACCTGGTTTCTTATAACCTGGTTGCTTATAACCTGGTTGCTTAAAACCTGGTTGCTTATAACCTGGTTTCTTATAACCTGGTTGCTTATAAACTTGTTTCTTATAACCTGGTTGCTTATAAACTGGTTTCTTATAAACTGGTTGCTTATAAACTTGTTTCTTATAACCTGGTTGCTTATAAACTGGTTTCTTGTAAAAATCAAAGTTCATCTTAGATGACAGTCGCCACTAAAGTGAAATTACAATATCGAAAGTCACGAAATGTTGTTTTTTGTGGAAAGGCAAGTCCACGTTTTTCCGATTGTTTACTGCCCATTCATACGTTCATGAGTCAAAATGGTAGCCAAAACCTGTTTGAAAATTAATCTATACACCTACACACAACACTTAAGCAGCGAAGATGATCAGCATTACACTATATTCATAATCACTAGTCTCATGAGCAGGTGAAGTCGTTTCAAATTTCTTTTCGAGTCAAATAAAGAGCCACTCATTACGCAGAGTATTTCAAAAAAAGTTACTTTAGAGCAGATTATGTGTCAGCTGGATTTTCCTCAATATACAATCAAGAAACTTCAAAGTCTGTGGTATGAACGAAAGTCGTTAGAATTAAGAAAGAATGTTCATACTCTTAATGGTAATAAAATGTTCAGCGAGCATCTATTTTCTAAAGCTAGTTGCTTAGATGAAAAGCCACACCCTCTCCGTTGATTCCTAATGATTGCATAATCGAAATAATCGAAAGCCAGTAATTGACCTCAAAACCCATATTACGATTTTATATTCAATAGTGCAACCAGAAAAATCCTACCAAGTAATTTTTCATTAAGAGAGTTTCTGATTTTTAAGAAAAACATTGACTTTGTTAATTCCAAAAATAAGAAATTATTTTTATCTTAGTGGAGTTTTAAAGCCACAGACAGAAAAGCTGTTACGTATTTTGAAATCGTTAAAGCACGGCTTAGCATATTCTTCAAATCTACGTGGAATGTCTTAAGACATACTTATAGGTTTTCTAATTTTAAACGATACCAAGGAATACTATTGGATATCATTTGGTCAAGAAATCGCTACCTACCCGCTTTATAGGTGCAGCTAGTAAATAATCTTCCCATAAATTCCATTGCCAGACGGGTTTATTATAAACAAAACACAGAGTATGAAATTGTGATCATTATGCCTCTAAAGCCTAGCGCACACAGCACGATTTTTGTCGCTGAAGACGAAGATTTTTGTCGCTGGTGAAGAAAACTTGCTTGTGCAGGAAACACATATAAAAGATTTTTGTCGCAGACGACGATCTTTAATATCAAATATGCTAGAAATTCTTTTTCGTCGCTGACGACAGAAGACAAGATCTCTGTTGCCAGCGACAAAAATCGTGCTGTGTACGCTAGGCTTAATACTCACCTTTAATCACGGCACAAGCGCATTCATTTGTATGCTCGTAGACATAGATCACAATGGCCATACAAAAGAAATACTGCTGAATCAAGAGTCTCGTTAAATTCTTCAGCATTTTTACTTGAATGCTGAGCAGGAATTCTGTCCCAACTTTTGCCGCGTCATGTAATTGTGATCCAATGTATGGCGTCGTTGCGAACAGGAAATCAAGCTACAACTTTGGTGAAGTGTGGGCAAAGTCCAGGTAGCTCTGCCTTCTTCCAGCTCAATTTTACAGACAGCTAAATCTCCTTATTTATAGCAAATGGTTTCAAGATAAGGTAGAATAGCTCTAAAGTAGGGATATGCATACCGGGGGTTACGTCACTCAAACCTTAAAAATATGATGATTTTTTATTCAGCTATGAACACCGGGAACGGCATATGGTAACGCTATGAATTGGCATTTGAGCTATATATGCAAAATTCACAGGTAAAATTTGAGAACGTCTCAACAATTCTGCAATGACAAACGAGATAAACTAGAGCAATTCTGTGTCAAAATGTGTAAGGTAGCATCGATTGAAAAATTGGTGGAAAAGAATATTTTACCTAATGACATTAAGCTCTCCTTGCATACAGATTTATGCGAATGTAAACAACAAAGACTGCAACTATGACGGTACATGAATACAAGAGAGATGTGTTCATCAATGAGGTCACTGTATTTGGTAGTTGTATTCTTCGTCATACAGTACTAGCGGTAGAAATTTCAGGTGGTAAAAATTCTACTGTCCGTATTTTTTTTGGGATAAATGTACTGTTATTTCACTCCATGATTTAGAGCAGGCATTGCATCAGTGGTGTGCCGAATGACTTCTAGGTTAGGGTGTAGCAATAGAAGTTTACGGACAGACTGCTAAAATTCCTAGAATTACTAACAAGCGATGACCGCAATGCTGACTTTTACCGACTGGCCAAAGAACTAACGAGGGCTTCAGCAAAAAGTGCAGGTGTGACACCCCCACACTCCTACTTCGGCATGCCCACGCAGTGCATGGTAATTACTCGGATAGCAAAGGCCAAACTGAACATTGAAAAGAATTACATAAGGCACAACATACCATTACTGCATTTTACAATTTGATCTGTGTCTACCTAATGGTCTTGCGATTTTGCTGTTGTTCAACCTGAAAAGCCATGGAAAATAACACCTGCAGCATAGGAAGAGGAGTACAAGATTAAAGGGTGGGAGTGATACAAGATTTTTCAATATCTACTGGGACAGTCTTTAGGTAGTAGGCCTGTGGGTAGACCCACAAAGCACTGGACAGATGGCTTAAGAGGAGCTATTGAGAAAAGAGGAGATACTCAAAGTGTTATTGAAGAGAGCCAGAAATATTTAAATAAACAGGAATGGCGAAAATTTTCAAAGAAGCCTACCAGCTGACAGATAATTTGGTTTGTCTACAAGGCGGAGTGGTGAGAAGGTGAGAAGAAAGTTACTACTACAGCGGCTTTACACTTTATTCACATAATTGTACTGTATGTATGCAGTTTCTCATTTACAAGCCATATTCCACCAGTATGCCATAATATGTATATGTGAAGTGTCCTGTAGTATGCTAGATATGCAACATTTGTGTTATACTGTAGCATGCCTTAAGCCTAGTGCACACAGCACGATTTTCGTCGCTGAGGACGAAGATTTTTGTCGCTGCCGACGAAAACGTGCTGTGTGCGGGAAGCACATATATAGACTTTTGTCGCTGACGACGATCTTCAATATCAAATATGCTAGAATTTCTATACATTTTACAAGATCTCTGTTATCAGGGACAAAAATCGTACTGTGTGCGCTAGGCTTTATCAACCCTAGGGGATCATGCACCCGTTACGTAACGCCTCTAGGGAGGCGGAAGGGAAATTCTATCTGTTACGCTATAATTTAATTTAGATGGAGGGCTATAGTACAGAGCCTTACGAAAGGGGGAGGGGATTTCAAAAGCAGTAAATTTAGCGTTGCGTAATGGGTGAATAGCCCCTAGGCCCTTAAGAGTGATGGATAAAGCTGTATCTTTTGGATACACAGTTCTATCTTGAATATCCGGCTTTCTCTAAGGATTGCAGGTCAGTTGTGAAAGTCTAGGATTAATTAGTTCCCAATCCACCGTGAAATCATCCTTCTACCTAAGCTACAGTACCTTTCCTAGTATGTTAACTGAAAGCAACAATTTTCAAGGCAATATATATATCCAGGAGTGGAGCTAGAAAAAGTTATTGGAGGTTAAGGCCTCGGGCTGTTGAGTAGGAAATTTATGCTGACATAAATAACTATGGCTTATCCCATATACACAAAATCTGCTGAATAGACAGCTGAAAAGCTCCGTTCTGTTGAGCAACTCAACGAGATTTGCAATACAGCACCTTAGAAAATACATTGCAGGCTCTTCTAAAATTAGTACTTTTCTACCTGAGAGTTTGTTGAAGAAAAAAAAGTTGTTTCAGTGTAGTTAAATATCGTACTTATAAAAGGGACGAGAGTAGCACGATTCAAAAATTATTGCCACAATTCTAAAATACAAAGGAAGAGAACGCATCTGAATTAATACAAACAAAATAAACATGAAGAACATTAAACATGAAATTATCGCTTATACATTAACATGAACACCTGTTTTTAACAAATGCAAGAAATATATAAATATACCTATATATATATATATATATATATATATATATATATATATATATATATATA
>OLMO02000275.1:4980651-4999498 GCA_900291935.2 Cassiopea xamachana
TATATATATATATATATATATATATATATATATATATATATATATATATATTTATATATATATGTATGATCTGCAAGTGTAGAAGGCATACACACGCGTAGTAAACATATATCAGCGGACAGATGATACCATTTATTTCATTTAGAATCTTTGCATTCATGTCTCAGTGTCAGATTCAATCATGTACAAGGCTTAGAGAAAGAAGCTCTGCATCATAAGATACTGGTAGCCATTTGCCTGATAATACTTCAAACTATCTACGCAATGAAACTACAAAAGAATTGAACAGACTACCTACATTACAGTGGTATAGCTAGAGGGGGCTGGGTGAGCAGAAGCCCATGTAGTGGGCAAAATTAAAACCTACTGTGGAAAGGATACCCTAGCGATATCCCTGCCACATTACTAAATATATAATTACCAAACAAACCCTGTTTCTGATTCAGCTACCTTGTAATTTTTTCAGGGCGGAGGGTGGCTGGCTGTGATTATGGAATCACTTACGTCCACAGACGATAGGCCTAGGTTCACAGACGATAGGACGTATCATGGCCAGCATGCAACATTACACAATAATAAATTCAAGGCTAAATACCACTGTATTACTAGTGCACGTAAATATCAACAGTTCCGAATCTGAGATATTAAATACCTAGATTTGGATTTAAAATGTCAGTAAATTGATGCAATATCTATACATATTTAAAAACTGACAATGCATGGCAACAACAGGACTCGACAATCGTAATTTCACGCACCACGATTAGATTCTTTGGGATAGCGATTTGATTAAAATGTGAAAAGCAAAAAGGAGCGTAAGAGCACGAATACTGCTTATTAAAGTTACGGCAACACTAGAAACAGGGCAAATTGTTTACGAACATAAAAACGTAAACAATCTGTCGAGCCCTGAATAAGAGGAATAAACCATGCCAAAACTCTCTTCTGCAGCATCACGAGAAATTCACTTCGTCACATATCACATACAGTGAGATTGGAGCGGCGAATTGGCAGTGCTCGTCGATTCCTTAGGCAATCTGGTCCTTGCAGAGATTCTAGCATTACAACATATTGCAACATATGCGTGAGGCTATATTGGATACTCAGAAATGCTCAAACATTAGATGTTTGCATAGAGGTTACCATATCCAACCAAAAAACATGCACTGAACATCACATTGATAAAAGTAATCAAGGTGAGCTATCCTCATCTGATTTCATGTCCTTCTCCTCACATTCATCAACAACATCTAACACGTCTCTTGCAAGGTTAGAAGCAAACGGCCTACGAATTCTTGTTGAAGGTGTCTGGTGTTCTTGCTTAGACTTATCTGATTCCGTCCTTGCTTCATTTGATTGTGGAGAGGATTTGGTACTGGAGAAACACATTTTAATAGTCTTAGAAGGGGGGTTCTCTTTGTCATCGCTGACGAGTTTCCTTTTTGTAGATGATCTTGTTAGCTGTAAAGGTGTACCTTTGTGTCGTTTCATACTTTTTGGTTCTGATAATGGTCCAACGCACAGTGCCATCTTGCACTTTGGATCTTTTTCTCTAAAAGTTCTATTATTTTTTCTCTGTTCTGATAGCGCACTTCTTTGCGGTAAATTAGCATCGAAACAGCCCAGTGATGCTGAACCTGGACTTGGAGTCGATTTAAGCCACTTTTCTAAGATGAATCGTGAATTCTTGGGAGTTACAGAGGTTTCTTCAGGCTTAGGCGAACAGTCGAAGAGTCTTGGTGTAGAAGAAACTCCGACAAGTGTACGGTTTTTGACGTTTGGACTTTCAAGGCTTGAAGTAGACGTACATGACAAAGAATCTGCAATGAAGACGGAAAATAGCACATTCACTTGTACAGATAGTATAGGCGTCAAATCTTGATTAGCTGACAAAGGAATCACCATCGGAGGATTCCTGTCAATAATGTTGCGAGAACTAATGCTGCAACATTATTGGAAGGAATCCTTCGATGGTGATTCCTTTATTAGCCAATCAAGACTTGACGCCCGTGCTTGTACAGATATGCTAACACAGTGGTATAAGTCCCTTACATTTTATGGTTTGCTACATTTATGTTCCTTACACCGTGCTTCTCAGTAAAAATTTGTATTTGCTAAAAGTTATATAAAAACATGGTTATCATGTCACAAGGTCGCGACACATATTTAACGGCCACAAAAGCAAATAGTCAAAAATTAACTGAACGGGTATGCACAAAATACTGCAAATTTGGAGTAACGCAAGGAGTTGTTTAACGTCACAGTTGCATGCAACATAGAAGCGTTTTTTCTCTTGTTTTATTTCAATTTCATTTCTCATTCAGAAAAATCTCTAAATATCAGATTTAAAAATGCTATTTCCGTGCCGCCATAACAGCATGGTATCTTCAAAGTGTGAACTTCTAGTGTTGCATACACTATAACACTCACAATAAGAGGGGGGGACGTTAATTAACCCTGGCAAATTAGAATACCTCTGCTTCTTATTTTGACCCCCCCCCGTCTATTAACTTAAGCAATTTTGAAGTTTCTTCAATTTTGCTTAGATAATTTTCCGAACTTGTGAATGCATGGACTGCATTCAACGTCAGCTAATCATCCTGTCTTATGTTTTGCTGTTTTTTGGTGATGTTAGTCCTAGCACTTCATAAGAATAAACATTTTTGGACGCTGTTTCTTATATGTTCGCATGTATCTCTGCTTATTCTGAGCCCCCCCTCAATTATTAATTCTGGAAGTATGCTAAACCCTCCGCTTATTGTGACCCTCCCCGTTTATTATGGGTTTTAGAGTAAATGAACAGATGGCTTAGTTGAAGCAATGATATTTCAAATGAACAAAAGAATAGTGCAAACAGACTTTCCAAAATCAATGCAATTCAACACAAATTACAGCAGAAACGTTCATTAGGTGAGCAAAAGTTCTTATCTTGACGAAAGAGGTGTTGTATTAATCAAAAAGTGCTTGTCTTAGCAGCTATTGCTTTCATAGTAGTGTTAAGCGTGAGGAAGCAATTTTCGCTTCACAAAAAGAAGGGTATGACATAGATTCACAGAATGACATCATTGGTACACAAAGAAACACCAACACAAACAATATATCGTGCACTTAGAACTATGAAAGATGGAAGACCATGGTAACGAAAACTATGCAGCATGGCGCAGAATGATGATGATGATGATGATGATGATGATGATGATGATGATGATGATTATTATTATTATTATTATTATTATTATTATGATAATGATGATGATGATGATTACTGACTACTGGTCAAGGCTGTCCCATGTGTGGCAGGTTCGGTTCACGTACAGGTGCTTTATTTGAACATAACTTTTATACTTAACAAAACTGAACTCGTTACTACTGTAAACGATGCCTACAAATAACAAAGAACTACTGACTAGAAAATGATAGATACATAAAACAGATAAAAGAACTAAGATTGACGGTTGTCAATTGACGAAATCAGTCAATGTCTTAATTAAATGTCACTGTATGGTGCTTCTCTATTCTGCTCTTGCAGTTTAGCATCAGGGGTTCCCATCATGAACCCTACATGTCCAACCAGGCCCCTTCAGTGAAAAGCAGAATCAATGGCTTACGCTACAGCTTTGCCTAGTAACTGTTGGGGTAACAGAGTGGATTGAGTGTAGGCGACTCGATATCACCTCTTTTAAACGAAATTACAGGAGAAAACTGGTCACGGGGTCAGTCCTAGGCCCCTTTTGGGGGGCGAAATGGGAAACGAGATGGTTGCATACTATCTAATTAACACTTACGATACGAAGAGAGGATACGGCAGAGTGGAAGTGTAGCAAATAGAAAAAAATCTATTCACATGGTTACTGAAGTAACGCATCCGGAAGCTATAAGAGGAACATTTCTCCTTCTTCCACAGCGTACTTAACTTTACTTCTTCACAGTCCACTACGTCAGACTCTATCAATGATTCATATTCAGTTACAATGTTGGCAACATACATGTATGATATATTCATAAGAGAATGCTAAGTGGAAACTTAGAACTAGATAGCTTTAAAATCAAGAAACTGGTGATTAAGACTAGAGCCAAGTTTCCTACAAAATACTTGTTTGTCTATTTTCATGCTAAGAAGATAATGTACTGTGAAGACTCTTACTAATTTTAATCAGCGAATGACTGTAGTGCTCTATTGCAATGAAAGTCAATGGAGAAGCGAGCATTCACTTATACTGCCAATAGCATAGGTTCCAAATCTTTGATTGGTTAAAAGCTCTGTTCAAATCTAAATTCTCCTTACTGTATTAGCCAATAGCAAGTCTGGAATTTGACAACAAATGTCAATGGTAGAGCGGAGGGTGAGCAGGTAGGGAGCGGTAGCAAGTAGGATATTTCATAGGGGTCCAACATATGGTCCACCTTACTATCTAATGCAGCCAGCTCTGACGTCATGTTCATTGAGGCTGGAGTCATACCTCGCTTCTAGCCGCTTTCATTTTATAGTTTGAGGGTTGCAAATGAATTATACTACTTCCAATGCAAAATCTCAAAATTAGTCGACAAAATAAGAAACCAAGGAATTTTATGAAAACTCAAAGATTGGTAAGAAAGACAAAACATCAAGGCTTTAAAAAGAAGCAAGTGTGAAATATGAAAGCTTAGAAAGCACCGACTAAAGATTCAAACGGAAATTGATAATATTTCCTCTGATTGGCTAATTCAACATGGTACCAGTTCATTGTTTACTACCTGTCAAAAACTTTCATATTAATGGAAAAAGCTCTGCAATAGGAGCAAAAGTAAAAACGGAGTTCCCTCAATGTTGTCTCCAGTACTTGGATATTGATATAAAACTTCTTGATGAGTGCTTCAGAAATTAGATCAGGGTCATTTTGTGCACTATAGACTTCATATGAGCACAGTACTTGGCCAAACGCTTGAAGATAAATTCTTATTGGAGACAATTGGATTCTTTAGTTCACCGGAAACGGAAAATTAAAGTTGTTACTGGAGAGAACACCAATTGTATTGTAGAGGCAAGCAACGTGTATGGGCTGCATGGGTCAAATTAATGGTTCACTGTGGGGGTGAGCCCCAACTCCAAGGCGATTTAACTCATTTACTAAACCGGAATAATTAGGCAGAGGGTGGTTGGGTGGCTCCTACATCTGCTGTTCTCAGTTAACATACGGTGGACTTTTCAACCTACTACTGACCCCCTGATTTCAGATATTATAAGTTCCTCACAATCTATCTTCAGGATTAACCGATAGGTGATTGGCTTGAGAAGCTTATCCCATTGCCTAAGAAATCTCATTTACCTCTGTTTACATCATTTTCTGAAAAGCTTTATTATTTGTTTTGCTTACAGCATGTGCCAAAAGCATGAACAAATAACACCTGCTGTACCGCAATCTTTATAAAGTAATTGTTGCAATCCTTGATTATCCTAAAATTCCAGATGAAGCTAACAGTAAGCGTTTGTCAATCAGTATAGTATTTGTCGTTAAGGAAATTAGCTCGATCATAAAAATGAAATATGCCGATGAAGGAAACAGAACGGTTACTGTGTGCACAAAAATATGCCTACGCGATCGCGTAGTTTCTTTTGTGATACATAATAAGACAGGCGAATGCAACTTAAATATTAATTTGATGTCAAATAAATTATTAACGATACGCCCCGAAACTTACCATTCTTTTATAGTACTGTACTACGGCCCACATTCATATGAAGGAAAGAAAATTATTAGAAGAAAAACAAGAATTCGCAACCGAATCGTACTTTTGATTTATGCCTTCAGTATCTAGGGCAGTACTTCTCAGTTATTTTTTGTACAGCCCCCTTGATAGGAAGAGAAATTATTTGAGAAGCGCCGATCTAGGGGAAGTTGCTAGAGTATAGCACCACCTGACTGCACGCTTATTTGTGTTTACTTCTAGTCAAAAGAGACAGCTCCAAGTCACTTTAAAAATAAATTTCAACAAATACGCATATACAAGTGGGGTATCTTGGAATACTTGATTGTCTGGTAGGAATTTCCACACTGATTTGTATAGTGCAAGACCCCCTGTGACAGACTATTCAGCGAAGGAAATCAATAGTAATTCTGTTCAAAGACACAGATGCTCTAAATGCATACCTTCACAAACAGAGGATCTTGGGGTTCGAGGGCCATCCAAGATAGTTTTTCTATGTGGTCTGATGGTCGGCGAAACATTCATGAAGTTGGCATGTACTTTTGAGTTTGCGTAATATGGCAGCTTGGAGCAACTTTCTTCAGACTCTAAAAGAGAAATGACTAGGTTAACTTATGTCTGCCAAAAAAGCTAAATTAGACTATCAACCAGTCTATTTAATACATCACAAACATTAATCTACCAACGAGTCCGTTTAATAGAGTCTCTGCTATAATAATTAGAGCTATAGCTCTAATTTGCCTCCAAGATTAAAATCTAGGCATGGCTAAAGCTGTTTTGCTTACAGAGGCTAAAGTCTGGAACTCCCTACCTAGTAAAATAACAACTTCTAGGAATTTTAGGTCATTTCAGAGAAGATTGAAAGCCATGCTTGTAGAGAAAAATTAGAAAATTCATTTTAACTATTTATTTTTCGTCTGCTAAAGCATCCTTATAGATTACGTAATTGCGCAAAATTCAATTCGTTGTATATATACATGCATGCATGCATGCATACATACATACATACATACATACATACATACATACATACATACATACATACATACATACATACATACATACATACATGCATACATACATACATACATACATAAATATAAATACATAATATATATATATATTTATATATATATATATATATTTATATTTATATAAGTATATATATATATATATATGTAGATATATAGTTTTATTTATTTCTTTGCAAGGAATACTTTAATGAGTTTTCGATATGGCCCCATATAAAACAAACATTAGATCTGAGAGGCCACCAAGTATATTCAAAATTAAATGAAATGAAAATACTATATTTAAAATTAACAGTACTAAACCTCGCTTTTCACAAGTTCCAATCTGCGTATTTGCGGAGTTTTTTTGAGATTCTGAATTGCCAATCGATCTCCTGTGTAGAATAAAGGCCTACTATCAGCCAACGATAATATAGAACGATTCGATCACTTTCCAGAGTCTGTCGATGACATTGCCATTATCTGGGTGTATCAACATCAATTAGCGACATCAAACAATACCATAATCAATTCACTTCTGAACGTAAACCATTCAAACAATTAAATGTCCAGAGCAGATGGCCTCTTATAATAAAATGATATCAAAGAGGAATCTAGATTATTGCTTTTGACATATGGGAATGAAATCTAGGGCTGATATCATTAACAAGGGAGTCATGATTAGTTAAAATTGGCATCAATCTTCTTAACAAGACAGCCATGTTTAATTAGAGCAGTCCATGCCAGGAAGACATTGATGCAAGAGCATTGATATATGCGCCCTTGTCTGCACGAGCAATTGCTCTTAAATATCTGGAGCACGTGAGATCCAAGATTTGTCTATCCTAAGTACAGAGTTTCTTGTTGCGGAAGCATTTCAAATGTCTCATTTAGGATAAAACAGAATAAAGTAGAGCTTTGCAGTTTTGACAACGACGTTCCTATTTCGGTCGCATGTGAGATTGTACGGTTGACAGCGATGTTGGCACGGGCGATTTGTCGCTCGTGCTAGAGATTTTGCACGCGTGTGGACATGCACACGTGCCACTGTCCGAAATGGTAGACAGTCTCGATCAACTAGAGCCGCTACACCGTCCAAATCAACAAGGGATTAAACCTAAAAACAACACAACCAAAGAGATACGACAGGACAAATACAGTCTAAAATGATAAGATAAAACAAATGCTGTTTGTCCAAGGAAAAAAACAGTGAAATTAAAGATTATTCTGTGTTACCACTCGGAGAATTTCACACATTATGAAGCATAATGAGTAAATTTGTGAGGAAACTTTGCTTAATAATAAACTTCAAAATGCTGAACATTATTGACAACACACGAGGAAACTAATATAATAGATACTCACCAAATCCTAAAGGTATTGTCATCAGAACATGTAGCTACCTGGAATATTGAAAAAATTGTTATAGCTTGGAGAAAACAATAGCTTGGAAAAATTTTAATGTGCAACGCTTACTATGTCACTAACATAAAGTCTTATAGTTTCCTTCATGGGTCGAGAATCTTACAAAATTGGCCTGATTCAAAGACACCTTTGTCATAGAAGTAGAAAAAGCAAGAATTAAATGATATACACGGCTTTTCATAAGAAACATGCCTATAAGAAACATGAGGCTGAAATTAGGCAAAAATTAAGAAACATGTAGGAAACATAGGCAGGCTGAGCTTCAAATAATAACTCTCAAAACCTGTTTTAACTAGTAAATTTTTGATCAAACTAGCAAGAAAATAGAATGAACATCCATTTCATGCCGCACAAAACTTGAGCATCCTTTTTCTCGCTTCGCAATTGCCTAATATGTGTTGTTGTTGTGATTAGAAGATTTTAAACTTGAGAAACATGTAAGAAACATTTGAGGCTAGATTTGACGAAATATCAAGAAATATCCAGGATGAAGCCAGAGAGTTTCTTTCATATAAAAAAACGTGTAGTTGTAGATAACTACTACCTTTCCAATATCAGAGGGGCACCATGCAACACTTGTTACTTCGCCAACATGCCCCTGGAGAACCCATGGCGACTGGCCGGGATCAGATACGTTGAACACATAGCAGTTGTCATCTCCAGAGCCTGACAGCAAAAACCTAGGAAAATATAGCATCGTGAAGGTAACATAGTGGAATCAGTGGTTTAGAAGTAAATTGACATCTTGTGTAGCTCTTCTCATATAAATTTTGCACTTACCAATATACTGAATGTTCTTCGGATAAGAGGCTTATGAACAGTGCTTACAAAATATAAAAAAGGAAAATAGATTTTCTCTATTCGATTTTATCTCCGTTTCCCCCCAATTCCTTGGGGCTTGGAGGGTGCTTCTGAGCGGACTTTAGTTCAGGGACGAGCATTTAAGACCGGATGCCCTTCCTGACGTCACCAATGGCCTGCGGTGGGCCTCGAACCCAGGAACGCGTTGGTCTAAGTCGAGTTCATCACCGCTAGGCCACGGCTGCTTTCAAAAAAGGAATATAGACAAAGCTAGCAAAAAAAGAAAATGAATAAAACTTGTTTGTATTAAATTTTTACCCTTGGAGCTTTTCTACTTTAAAGTTCTAATTTTTTTCCAACATGAACTATGTTATCATGCAAGTCTTTCATGTTTCATATCCCGCAACCTGCTCTTGAAAACTATTAGGCTTTGACTATCAGTTACATCTGGATGTACAGCTCTCCACTGTATAGTTGGCACTCACATTCATATAAAGTAAAGGTAGTCCCGTATACTTTCGTATGTAGGGGAGTGCCTGTTAGAGAGGACACTTATCCTGAGCCATCGGCATGTGAGGTAGGGTGGCTAGTTCCTTTCCTCGCCGCCTTTACCTCTCCAGTGTTCCCACCAGGTACCCATTTGCTGCTGGGTGAACAGTGAGCGAGCATTCAGTCAGGGCATCGAGTCGGGCTCGAACCGTAGGCCTTCCGCATGGGAGGCATGCGCTCTAACAACTATGCTACCTCACTCATCGCATTCATATAGGAAAGCGAAAATGCGGTCCAGGAAAACCTACGGGCAATATGGAAATTCTAAATATTGCAATAGGATGATTCTGTAAGCAATAACTATCTCATTTTTGTTTGCTTTTTTCATATTATATTAATTAGATTAACATTGTATCGTAATTATACTCTTGAAGCATCAATAAACTATTTTGTTGAATAGAGGCCCCCTTGAAAAAAGTGTGCTGAAAGGGTTGTCCTCTTTAAGCATCTGAAATGGAGCGAAATGAAGGGATGAAGATTTGTCTTCTAATGATCTTTGCGTTGCCTAATTAGTCTTTCACTTCCAAAACATCTACGAAAGGTGGGGGCCATGTCCTTTTAGGTAGGGGCTCCCGTTTATCCTCCTGCTACACCATTGGGTGGAATATAATATGGGTAAGAAAACTTTCCTTATCATTTCTGATTTAGGATAAATAGTACAATCAGACAGACAAAGCTTCATTCCAAAAAGGAAATACTTCCACTTCAAGTAACATCATAGAGTCGTGTTTTTGAAATCTAAAGATAGTGAGCAGCAATACTCAGAGAAGAACATACCTGTCGTCCGGACTGAGCGAAGACTTGATATAGAAGGTCGATGACTGGTGACCATGGAAGCTTGCAAATGGCTCAGTCGGTAAATTGGACGAATGAAATGCATAAATAATGTCGTTGATACACGTGGCAAAAAGCCTTGAACATGTTGAGTCCAGAGCTAGTGAACTGTAGCCTGGAATTAAATGTTAAGCATATTGAAAACCAACAAGGAGTTCATTTTAACAACAGAACCGAGAATTAATGTATAAATTGCAGACAAAACATATTTGCATATGAAAAAAGAATTGGAAGTGAGATGTTAATTACTATGTTTATAAATATACAGGGGACTCCATTTTCTATAACCTGGACTTGCTACAAAGTATATGACACATTTTTTAATAAGAAAACCGTCACTTTGCCAGAGTCTCAGTTTTCTTAACTTTTCCCAAAACTAAGCCCTATATTTTCGTAATTCTTAACTGTCCGGAAAAAACTGACTGAAATGGATTACCCTCCCAGCGGCACACGACGTCAGAAAGACGTCGATATGAAGTCAAATTCTAGTATATAGACGTCATTTGACTTCATATCGACGTCTTTCTGACGTCGTGTGCCGGCTGGGATTTCTTTTCATCTTGTATACTTGAATTTGAATTCTTTTTTTAACAACCTGAATGTAATAATGACATAATATCGACTTTTGGCCAACAAAACAACTTAACTTTGGAAATTGAGACTTATGACTCTCTTAAGATGTTCTCAAGATTTTGGTCACCTGAGCCTCATTTTCTTATAAACTTTTTTCTTATAAAAAAAACGTGTACCTATGGCGAACTCCTGCTGAGCATTCTTGGACCAGATCTGATATGTTCTTCGTCCTCATTCTGGTTTTCAAATTCATTTCAATGTTGAATTCCCCAAGTTATACTTCCATACAATACAACACAATAGTACATGCAAAAATATTTATGTGCAAGTGTGAAATGCTATCAGGCATTCTTGTGAAAGTAAGATACTTTTGTAAAGAAGATGCTTGAGCAATGAGAGGGGTTGGTACCGAAAGGACATGATGAAAAAATCATCTTACCCAACCCTGAGGTTGTATTAGGCCGCTTAAAAAGCATTGGTTTATCATCCCCGCGCGCGTAATTTCTTCCTTCCGCGCCAAATTTGTCTTAATTTCTAAATTAAGCTTTTTTCTTATTTCTCTTGATAAATATTGCATGATTGGGAATTAGTATATTGCACTCGCAATTAGAAGTTCTTCTTTCTGAGTTGTCAATCAACAAGGAGCTCAAAGTGTGAGCAATGCACACTTTTTCTGTCTTCTAGGCAGGCGCGTAACATCCTTATAACAGTGTAGTCGAAATATAGCGTTTACCTACTATGATGAGGAAGTATACAATCACCTAAAGCATGCCAGATTGTAATCCCTTACACGCTTTTTTACAAACCGTTTATTCTGCCTGAGCCTCAATTTTCTTAACTTTGTCTGAAATTGAGCCTGAAATCTTCTTAACTTTTTCTTAACTTTTACCGAAATAAACTTGCTAAAATGGCTTACACTTTCGTTATTAATACTGTATATTAAATATAAATTCCACCTTTAACCTTTTGAATGCAATAACGAGAAAATATCGATTTTTGGCCAATAAAAACACAAAATTTTGGAAATTGAGCCTCGTGATTTTCTTAAGACTTTGAAAATTTGCGTCTCATTTTCTTATAAAAAAAGCGTGTATACAGAGAGCACAAAAAGCTCCCGCCGGCGTCTAAACGTTTTCGAAAAAGGATGATGAACTAATGTTTTTCTAAGGGGTCTTACAATGCATGGGCACAGCCTTAATTTATCAAAATATTTCTTTCACCCAAACAATTTCTCTTCGGTGCCAACTCCATTGGGAATTATGAATGGTGTCTAAGAACAATCGTGCCATCATCCAAACAAAATTAGCTTTACCGTGTTTTCGCGTTGCTCTTTCATCTGGATACGGTATCATGTGATACGGGAGAGGCGCCTCTTTGAAGGAGCTATAATTCTTGCGAATGTCCCACATCTTAATCGTACCATCACAGGCACCAGATGAGATAAGTATATTCTCGTCTTGAAAAATCACAGCAGTAACACTTTGCTTTGAATCCTAGAGAAAACGACGACAGACTCAGCAATAGGGCAGAGAACACCGAAAGCGGTATCTCTAAGGACGGTTCATTATTTATGCCTCAGGTTGGGACTGAAGAGAGATGCTAATCTGGGTAACTTTTTTGTTACCACAACATTGTCCACTACAAAAATACTCAACCAATATAGAGCTATTAAAAGTATGCTATCCAGCCTCTGAAAGACAAAAAATGATCTACCCAATCTTAAGGCTGCCCGAAAAATCATATACCCAACCCATTTCTCTTCTGCCACAACCTGAGGCATGAATAACGAGTGGTTCCTTATTGCTAAAGCTCTAGCTTGGCATATGGACAAACTTTTTATCGGGCAGAATGGAAGTGCTATTTGTTACAAAAACTTACATCTTGCTAAACTTTTGAGCATTTTTAACAGAAAAGTGTGTATTTTGACACTGTGATTTGTAAAAGTAATGAACGCTAATTAAAAAAAGTAGTAATTGAGTATTTCTACTGGGTTAGGTACAGATGAAAGCCTACTTTTCCTGCTAATGTCTAGTAATCAAATAGGGAAGTCATTTTCAGTTTCTAATAATCCCTCTCGGAGGTATACCTCCTACAATTAATGCAAAGGATCATGTAAAGCCGGGACAGAGGTAGGAGTTTCTCGAATCATGGGTGGCACAAGGAATTTTCCGACGGGGGCTGACTCTTCCGATGAAGGGGCTAAAATACGGTCTCCGAGAAAATAGCTTTTCACCTTTCGATGGGGGGCTAGCATGCTCCAAAAAGGGGGCTATAGCCCCCTAGTGTCACCCCTGTCCAATCTACGGAGCACAGCAACTGCGGGTAGTTACACTTTTTTCCGTACAAGGACATGTTTCGGGTGAGCTGGACGTAACACAAGTTAACTTCAGTGGTACAGCCAGGGGGTGGCAAGTGGCCTCAACCCCGTCAAATATCCCTAGCCCCCCTAATTACAGAAAAGATAATGTCTGTTGGGGAGCCTGCTGGGATATGTTTCCTGATGCATACCGAAAAGTGTCTGAAAATATAGTCAGGATACGTGCAGGATTTCGAATAAGCAAATTCAAGGAGTTTTTTACGGACTACGACTACACCGCAAGTCCACAGTACTGAAAACGAGGCATTGCTTGGTATACCATGAGTCTAATACGATCTTCTTTAAACTTTCTTTCAGATATTTCTTTAACTTATTTTTGCGGTGTTTATTGCTGTGAACGAAGAAAACAGTAACATTCACAAATTTTCAGGAGTTTGATCAATGTTCAAGGCAAAACTATCATTCTACAAGGAGTTTCAAATGCCCTTGAAAAGATATTTCAAATTCCAGCACTTTTCAAGGAGTTCAAGGACCTGCACGAACCATGTTTAGTCCCGTATCAGGAGCGTGGCCCTCCGTTAGAGAAAGTGGCCTCTGAAGGAAAAATTCTGACTACATCTCTGGATAAATTACCAGGCACCGTAAAATTCAGCATAGGTTAGTCCGGGGTAATATGGGCAACTTCTGTTTTTGTTACTTTCTCACACCTATGCGCCCCATTTTTGTTCATAGATGCCATTTTGGATCACGCCAGCCATTCTTTTAGCAGCCAGCAATTCTTTTAGCAGGTAGCCATAGTTAATTCATTTCTTTTGTCAAAAATAACGAACTTGGAGGAAGAACTCGGAGAGGAGCAGATCATAATTAATTAATGCCATAATTTGACCTTCATGTGAAATACTTCTTAAAAGCAAAGCAAGTCATATTTTTGCGTTCTCTAGGCTACTGGGGTAATATGGGTTACCCAGTTCTGGCTGGTATTTCTAGTATTGCGGGAATATTAAATGAGTCTATATCGATGTCTGTTTGAAATTTTTAGCTGGTTTCGAGTTCTATGCAATTGTAAAGCCTTGAAAACTGTAACTCATGGACCTACTCTAGGCACTGGAGCTCAATAGCGTGAACTTTTAATATGTCGAGATTATTTTTTAAAAAATTCCGCGCACTTTCCTAAAACGGAATATTATTGCATATAATGAAACTGCTATCAAGCATGCTCTTCATATGGTAGAGACTGAAAGTAGTGCTGTAACAAATATTTACTGATTTTGTTATACAGTAAAAGCTCATGAGCTGTGTTTACGCAAGTAGAAAAACTTTCATTCTTTGTTGAAAGATGTGACCCAAAGTACCCCAGTAACTGTTTTGAAAATGTTGGCTTGGCACACGCAGGTCTTGAAGAGTCTTCCCAGGAAAGACCATCCACTCTAACGAATCAATATCTTCCAAATAAGCCGAGCATAGCAGATGGCAAATGCTCTGATATGATGATTGGTTGAATTATTACCCTTGCGCTAAGAAATTAAAGATTCAATTTCAAAGACCCTAAAAAGTGACCCATATTACCCTGGATTACCCTACTTTACATCGTCTTCAAAAAAGCCGGAACATAGATAAAGATAAATAGAAGCATCAGAGGAGTCATCAAGGATAAACTCCCGATAAAACCCCTTACAGCAGGCTATGAGCTGAAAGATCTTAAATTCTTGGAAGTGTTCTATCCTAAAAAAATCGTCTTAGCATAAGTTAGACATCTAAGATAAAGCGAGTAGCACACAGCTGGCTGTTTCTCTTTCAAATGGTGTTTGCTCAATTAAGGAACAATCAATTCAATTACTCACAGAAGACAACACAGAGGGTCTCCTCGGCTTCCTCTTTCTACTATTAACATGCGTTGAATTTCTCTCTATACGAACATGTGCGCCATGAATTACATTTGTCGGGCCATAAAACCCATTTTTCATATGACAACGCGTATCCCATATCATAATCTTTCCGTCCCGTGCACCCGTCGCAAACACAAAGGAGCTTTTAAATTGGACGTTGATTGACTTCAGACTGCATGTATGCCCTCGGAAAATACCCAAAGTTTCGGATCTTTCAACGTCCCAAAGACGAGCCGTTTGATCACCAGAGGCTGTGAGCTGCAACATAAGAGACAAATCAAGTTCATTGATTCTAAGTTGCTATACCATAAAATAATTTGATATGTTTCATGTCTTCCCTTGACAAAATCTTCATGCTGCTTACATAGCAGAGCAAAATCCAGTATTAATATGTACATACTGCAGGGAAGGTAAAACAGCCAATAAGAAACAAAAAAATAAATTTCGCTTACGTCAAAGCTAAAACACACATGAAAAGAAAAACAAGACAATCAAAACAGCTTGTGTCTTATGGGGTGAAATGGAACTAATTTATCATCATCATCATCATCATCATCATCATCATCATCATCATCATCATCATCATCATCATCATCATCATCATCATCATCATCATCATCATCATCATCATCATCATCATCATCATCATCATCATCATCATCATCATCATCATCATCGTTACCATCATTATGATCACTATCATCCTATCATTTCCATTCCATTTTCACAACTTCTTTCATGATGCTTGAAAAATATTGAGCAATAATGAGTGTACTAACAACACAAAATAACAATGAATGTAATTATAATTGACTGAAAAAGGCAATAAGAAGATAATATTTGATTGAAAAAGGCAACAAAGTACTTACAAGTTTTGGCTGATTCTGAATCCAAGCAATATCAAATACTGCATTTGAATGAGCAGACCATCCTAAGGTATCAAGACAAAGCATATCAGTGTATGAAAAGGCCAGTGCTAGTTGTAAAATAGAAAGCAGATAACATGCTTAACACTTTGATGAATTTTTCAGATCAGTTCAGGCAACACATTTGCACACACATTCTTCAATCCTATTGAAAGGTCAACTTCAGTTCTTTTTTTCCACTGCATTCACAACAGTTATTCATCCCCATGGCCAACACCATTTTAAAAGGGGGGGTACTGGAGGGGCCATGGTGGAGGGGAGTGGCACCCCTAATGCCAACTCCCAGAGAGTTTCAGAAATTCATTCTCTGGAAAATGCCCCTTTTAAAATAAAAAGGGAGCTATGTTTGTCATTGAGATCTATGCAGAGAAGGTAAAGTGATCCTTGATACCATTTAAATTGAAGTTTGAAGATTCTGTACACTGATCCATGAAGTTTTAGGAACGCAGAAAAAGAGAAAAAGAAACAAATATTGCTTGCTATGAAATTTTATCAGGGGAGCACAAAGCCATAATTTGAAACTACTGGTGACCTTGCCCCAGCCCCCTTGCCTATGGGCTTAAAGTTGTTCTTTTAAGACTTAATTAAGAATAATTCTTCAAGTACTTAAGCAATTTTCTAAAGAAATTCTCAGAAATTTTAACATTTGCAAAATATTTTATTATAGTTACAAAAAAGCTTATTCTAAGTCAAATGATTACATCTTGCCTCCTAGCTGATGCCTATTGCTAAGAATGGTTTAGCATAATTTCGGTATAAAGCAAACAAATACAGCTCAGTTCTGAAGCTTCCCTGGTAAAAGAACAACATAAAATCACAAAAAACATTCAATACTTAGCATCTATTGCTTTCTATGACTAACAAGTGTTCATTAATAATTCTACATAAATCTGATTCACCACCTAAAGCTGTTCACTTTTGGGGGACAAATAGGAAAAAATCACCTTTGATTAATGAGCTAGCTTTCGATTTTCTTGAATCAACCAGCTGAATGTTGCCATCTTCATCTGCAACACCAAGGAGGTGACCATAAAGAAGTCCTGTGCAAATGAACAGACATAACATTACTAGATAGAATATACTAAGTTTAATGAATGCTAAATAAAGCACTTTTAATTAACTGGAAAGGTGGAATCTTCTCATGTTGCATTACAAAACAAATGATAAACCTTACTTTTAAAAAATCTCTTCAACTATGGGAAATTAATAATATTGAGGGCTACTGTAATACCATGAATGGCCAAATAACTGTCCAGTATCAAATAACCACCCCTAACCAAATAAGCACCCTGAAGAAAGAGCAAAACTTAAGAATAAGTACCCTGTCAAATAAGCACCCCCTTTAAGCAGGAGGGAGCTTTCCTTTGAAATCCAACACAAAAAGTAAACATTCTAATGTATAGTAACTATGCAGCTCATAGATATTATTTTAAGAGTGGTCACCCCACAATTTTGGATTTTTCAAAGGTCAAATGTAAATATAACTATTTATTTTCTCATTCTGAATTTTTTTGAGATATTTTGATGATGATGATGACATTGTGACTGCAAAGTATTGCTTTTTGGTCTAGCTAAAGTGAGCAAAAAGAGTGTCAAAAATCTGCCAAATAAGCACCCCTACATGAATAAGCACCCCAGGTGGATATTCAGTAATTTATGGTATTTAGTTGTGTAGACTGGGAATGGTGGAAGCTATTCAGTTGGTATGTGCATACAGCTCATAATGTATGTCCAACGAAGCTATCAATCAGTTGTCAGCTATATGTCAACTTATGGAATGTTAAGCAACTGAGGTGGTTGTTTTGAATGATTTTGGCTTGACAGATTTACTACATAGCAGCTAGAATAGTTGGCCCTTCAAATAAAAAGTCTAAACCACTAATTTACTTCTTTGTTGCTAAAAGTAATAGAAGTAAAAATTGTTGTCTACTTATGAATAAAGGTAAAAACAAAAATCTCTACAGCCAAGCCATCATTCTCATTTCAAGTCATAGCCAAGGCTAATAGTATGGTAAAACATACCTCTACTAAACTTTGCTGTGAATGGTGGCAAAGCCATCTGAAAGAAAAAAGTATGCAAGGTTTATGCCAGCGACAATACACTAGCATTCATCTGCAAATAGCTCAAAACTTCTGCTTTCATAACACAGAGAATAAACTTACTAGTATTCAAGAACTGGTTGAAACATGGAAGACATGATCATAAGAGCACTTAAATTAAGGCTAATATCCTAAACAGCTAAGCATGTAGCTGGATGAAATATTCTGGAGGGGTAAAACCTGCCAGAATGATCATTATAGGGAGTAAAAACCCTTCTTTGACTATGTAAATCTCTAGGTCACAAATTTTGTTGTGAGGGGGGCAAAACCAGGAAAAAACTTTCATTTGGGCAGCTTCAACCTTCCATGCCCCCTGCAGTTACATGCTTGTATACAAAAACTTCATATTTTGGTCCAAGTGACAAACACTTTGGTATTTACTGGAGGGGAGGCAAAACATTTACATGGAGTAAGCAAGACCCTCATTGACCATTTCTCTTCCACTAATCCAAACTATATCGTAGAGGCAGATGTAATGGAGATAGGGATGGTTGACCACTATCTGATTTATGGTATTCGGAAAATAAATACCAAGCGACAGAAAGAAAATATAAAAAAAGTCGTCGAATCCTGTAACTTGAAAAAATATGACAAAATACAATTCCGTCAAGACCTGAACCAGATTGAGTGGGAAACTATCCTTGGTCCATACAGAAGAGATCCTGTAAACATGGCAGCCACGTTTCAGGGAATTTTCGAATCCATCTTAGACATTCATGCTCCAGTACGGAAGAAAAGAAT
>OLMO02000275.1:4999598-5016733 GCA_900291935.2 Cassiopea xamachana
ACTTTCGTCATTAAAAAAGTTAAAAAATATTATTCCCCAAACAAAACTTTGTAGTGTCTACTATGCCATCATCGAAAGTCATTTACAATATGCCAACGAAATTTGGGGTAGCCTTCCAAAAACCAAACTTGATGCTCTGCAACGCCTGCAAGACAGGGCCCGGACAATAATCGAAAACGCCAGATTGAAAGACAACTGGTCATGTGACTGGCTGAGCATTGAAAATATCATTCGATTCGATCGATCAGTCATGGCATACAAAATAATTAACAAATTAAGTCCGGAAAATCTTTGGGATAAATTTCAACAAAGGTCTTCGCAATCAAATTATGCAACAAGGCATTGTAAAGATCTACAAATTCCCAGGCTTAACACTGAACATGCGAAAAAGAGCTATCAATACTCTACTGTAAAAATTTGGAATACAATTCCAACTGATATTAGGGAGCTCCCGACTATTAGTCACTTTAAAAAGAGATTAAAGGAGTTCCTAAAGAGCTGATTAAAAATATGCTTGGCCATTTAAAAACACGACCCCCTGGAAGAACAGCGTCCTAGGATATAATTTTAGTTACTACCCTTTTTATTTCTATGTATTTAGACTATTGTAAATATTACCGACTTGGAATTTTTTTTTTGTATTATGATGTAAAATAAAAAAGCTGAAGGGTAGAATCGTGTATAAATAATACATTATCATATCATATCATATCATATCATATCATATCATATCATATCATATCATATCATATCATATCATATCATATCATATCATATCAATATTGTCATTTGTTGCTAATGCTACATGTAAACCATCCTTCATGTGACTTTGTCACAATTTTCTAAATTATTGGGGGGCTGAGTGCCCCCATAATCCCTTTAAGTGTCCATCACTGTTTGGTACCATGAAAGCCTAGCTTCAGAATTAAAGGCCAAAAATATATAAAAGGAATATGCTGACCTTGCAAGAAAGAACAAAGTAAAACAACATTGAAAAAGGCAAATCTGAATTATAGGAAGCAGAAAAAAGAAAAGAATTTTGTCATGTACAAAGTAGCAGCAGCTCACATAGAATGCACAAAGCTGTACTTACCCCCATTTCCCCATGAACTTGGTATTCATCTTGAATATGGCACTCAAATTGACTTATCAATTTTTCAAGACATTTGCCTGAGTAGAAAAGAAATAACTGAAATATACATGACAGAAATATTAACTAAATTCTAACTAATAAAAATGATATAAAAAATTCCCTAACCCAAATTATAATATTGAAGATTCTATTACAGAAAAATTGAGTTTATTCTCTAAAAATCCTCTCTGCAATAATCACTATTTTCTCTAGTATAAGGGCTTGGAGACTATAGCCACCTGTTTCAAAGAATAGGCTATTCTTTCACGTGTGTCTGAACAATGAAAGAAAACCAAATACACCCTTTCTTTTAGAAGTGTTTGCTGCGCCTCAGTATTCTTAAATTTTTCTGATTTTCAGCCTAGAATTATTATTCCATTATTCTTAACTGACAAAGGTGTAGTTTTACATGAAAGTCAAAGGAATAAATTCGAATCTTTGCTCATATTTTACATCATCATAAACAAAGCAAGAACAAAACAATAAACAGTGTATCGCTAATGCATAAGTTAATCTGAAAGCAGTACTCTTGATAAATCTTGAGCATTGCATTATTCTCAAATTTTTCTTAAATTTCAATACTTTAGAGGCGCAATAGTCATATAAACGGTATTCTTTTAAAACAGAATGTAAATCCCGATGAACAAAAACGATATAGAAAGATGGCATTTATTCAATACATGTAGAATGCAATTCGCATAATGACGTTTGGACAGGAGAAACACAATAAGCGCGAGACAAACCTCTTCCCAGTGTAATACTTGGGAACAGCTCTCTAGCTAGCAACCAAGAAAAAGTGGACATCAGGGCTTCCAAAGAATAACTACTAGATTACCGATTGAGAAACATTCTACACGCCTCACTCTTTACGCGCCAAATTTGTGAATGCAGCCTCTATTCCAAACTTCAGTTCACAAGTGAGGCTGGGAATGATGATGGACGCATTTCCTTGAAACTTCTGGTCCATCTACACTCTTTTATAAGAGCAATTTTATAAGAACACGAGCCTAAATTTTGGTGGAAATGTAAGGAAAAAATCAAGAACAAGTCTGAGGTTGAAGAACAATTATAACATGTATTTTTGCATAACATGCATTAGCTTTCCGCTAACATATGAACATGAAATGTCCTCTCCAGAAGAATTCACAGTCTTGTCACAGGGACGCCGGAGCGCATTCTTGAGTGAGGGGGCTGGGGACGAGCAGCAAGTGCCTAGTAGGCGTGGCAGTTGAGGTTAGGGGCGTTACCCTTACAATTTTTATAAATTTGTCCTTAGATTGCAGGAAAACCTCTTTTTCGTGCATTAAGTACAATTTTTCTTATCTTAGATAGGATAGGTAATCTATTGCATGACGTCACACACTAGCAAAAAAATGGGGAGGGGTGCAGCCCCCCGGCTCTGGTGTGCCTATGTCACTTCTCATCTTTGACTTTTACGAATTAGTTGCCCCCTACAAAGCTAGATACAGTGGTAACATGGTCTATTTACAATTGTTTATAAACTTTGTCAACAAAAAACATTGATATGCAAGAGAGACCATCTCAGATGTAGCATTTGGCTAATGGGCTCTCTCATAGTATCTAGTTCTAGACTGTCTACACGGTACTAATTTAAGAAAAAAATTAAGAACAATACAGCCTCAAAATTTGGAAAAAATTAAGAACAACCAGCCAGAACCTCAATTTTACTGGTTCTTTTAAAAAAAGAGTGTAGTACAGCACTTAATGGGAAGTCCTCTTGGGGTGATTTCTAGAAGGCTCAGGAGGGCGGAGCTCTTCTTGCTAACATTACTGTTCATTTTGAGGGGCTCAGCCCCTTACAAATTCTTGTATTGGCCTTGCTTTTTAAAGTGCATCGACCTTGCTTCCAAAGTATTTTTTGTATTGCTACGATTAATTTTTTCACTGCTGCATGGTTGTTGAGACATTTTAAATTGTTTATTATACTATATCAGCATTAAACTAAATTATCATATCTGCATCTTTGAAAATATGGGGGTGGTTGTACCAAGGGCTCTCTTGTCAAAAGTTCTAGAAATCACCACTGGCACTCCCCCTTAGGGGTTGAAATATGATGCTGTTTATAGCCAGTGGGGGTCGTGAAATATTTTCTCTTCCCGTAGGGGGGCTATGCAAAAAACTATTAAGAAGCACCTATCTAGTTTAATCTTATTATTGAATTGTTTTCTGCAGAGATATTTGAAAAAGTAAGACTAGAAGAAAAGCAATAGACTTCGAAAATATTCATTTTAAATTTCTTATTAGATTCTTTAAGGACTTTAGATATTAACCAGACTTTTCATGCTACTGTAATTAAGTTTTTCCTTTATAATTAAATTCCTAAGGGCACCCAATATGTTAAGGCATTAAAGTGATCCCCTCATAACTTTTCAAGCCCCTTTTTATTGTTTGATGTGAAAATGAAATGGAGCCCAATCACACTGAATTCCCAAGTGCTTCTAGTATCTCCGTTAAGTCACTTGCTATGTCATTGACATAATGTGACTAAGATATAGCTCAAGAGTATGAGATTTGACACATGCTCAAAAACATCTTGTAAAAGATCAAAAACTGATAAATGCAGTAAAGAAATTTATACAATCTTAAATATAAGGATTCACTCCTACAAACAATATCAATTTAATGATATGAATTTCACAGGATTGGACAGAATACAAGAATTCAACATATGGTAGCAACTAGGTTTGCTTCCTTTAATAAGTCTTTGATGCAAGATGCTCTAAATTTACACCAAATATAAAGGTTTTTACTACTTTATTTTTTACTTATGATTTAGTGTTAGCATTGTATATCACTCTTCATTGTGCATTTAATTTGGGGCCCCTTTAAAAACATTTGCAGCTGAAGGGTCACCCTCAGTAGTGTCATCTTAAAACTGCAAGAAGTGGGGCTGTATTGCAGGAAATATATTGGCCACACCCTTGGTCACGCCCATTTGTGAAATTTTGGTAATAATCTACTAACTACTGTTACGCATGTGAAGTATTAAACGAAGGAGAAAGCCAGCATAGAGCTGTAGCATTCTTCTTATATTGATAGAAGCCTGTCTTTCCACTATCCTCCTTTCGCAAGTACGTAAGAGTTTGCTAAAGAGTATCCCCTCAAAAACTCTCATAATTTTAAGAAAGGGACTGAGCCTCCTTTCCAAGACACACCTGGTCACCCTCCTTAAACGTGTTAGAATTTTTCATACTTCATGCAAAATGTATCGCTCTAGTGTATCGCTAATTACTACAAGTGCAACCTCACTAAAAAGGAAATCTGTACTTGCCTGGCTGAAAAATAAAAAAAACAGCTATAGTTTGTACAATAGTGTATCAGTAAGAGAGGAGTTCTGTGTCAGTCCATGGTTTGTTTCTCACGCAAAAATGTAATACGTGGTTCGTATGATGATTGTCGTGATTTTAACTGTTATTTAGTTGAGATAAGGTTTTTTAATGCCTAGCTCTTGGCCTCCATCACAAAATACTTCACAAGCTTGACCAAAAATTCCAAGAGAACTAGTTAATGAACTACAAATTTTACTTAAAGGTATGCTTTTGCCTAATAATAATAATATTTGTGCGCTTCAAATTGTGGGAGCAAAGCGGAGAACCATTCTAAGTGTGAAGAGTGACATGCTCTAAAATACAATTCTAGTATTATAAATTAGTGAAAGTGCTGCAAGTAGATTGATATATAAATCATCATAGCTACTCTAATTCCTCGAATAAGCCTTACCTCCGAATAAGGTCCCTCTGATAAGCCCCCCTCTAGAAAATCATTCTTGCAAATAAGTCCCCCCTCGAGGGAAGCTTTATTGAAGAGTAATATCTTATTTCAAGAAAGCCCCATAGGATAATAGCAAAACAGTATTGTATCTTCCTTTGACTGGAGACTAAAAAGTAAAAAGAAACGCGAATTTCGTTATGATAATGAAAAAGTCTTGCGAAATCGAAATTTTTTAAGTTCTCTAATTAGTTGATGGAGAAATTTATGTCGTTTTTATGCCAACTTTTCAGAAAAATTCCAAAGTTTGATATGATTCCCCCTCGAATAAGCTCTCCCCTCGAATAAGCCCACACCCTAAAATTCATTGTTGCAAATAAGCCCCAGGGGGCATACTTCAGGACTTACTATATTTGCATAGGAAGCTATCAATGGATACAAAAATTGCTGTCATGACCTTATAGGTCACCAATGGAGATGAAGGATAAATGAATCGTCAAATTGTTCTGCCACCGTTAATGGGCTTTCCTTAACTGCAGATAAGCAGAGCTACTTCTTGAAGTATATTAATTATCAATAAACATGGAGATATTACCTTGCAAGCACTTCTAGCTAACATAATGAAAGTAATATAAACGCTATCGCTAAAAATTGTTTTAACAACGAGGCTTTAACAATAGGATATCAAATAAGGCTCAATCAGTTACAAAAAGACCATATGTCCTTGATTCTGTCACTAGATGCATTTGCAGTTGGCCTGAAAACTTCAGCAGATATTCTGTTATCGATACTAAAAAAGAAGCTATATAAGAGTCAATTCATTCTATTTGGTTGATATAAGGTTCCAAATTTTCGATTTTTTCTTTCTACTGCCTTTGAATTTTCCAATCACTTCTAACAAATATGGCTTGTACTTCCCTGTACATTCCTTCTCGACCATGTTGTATAAAGATCTACCGTATGTGCGGCGGAAAGTCGCTTTGATGTCGGATAGATCATTCTGGAAACAAAAGCAAGTTACATTTGTTAGGCAGTTGCTATTAAAGAAATGAAAACATATATCGCTTAACTGCAAAGTATCTCGTATACTTTTAAACATATCTTTTAACTGCAAGCATAGCTATATTTTTTTCTTCATGAGAGCTCAAAGAGAATAATCGATAATAATCGAAAACATATATCTTTTAACTGCAAGTATCTCGCATACTTTTTTCTTCATGAGAGCTCAAAGAGAATTCTTAGCAGCTCATGCCAATCCGTAATATCTTGTTCGGTCGTAAGACATGCACATATTACAGAGTTATGCACGTTTTTTAAAAGGAACCTAGCTCAAGGCCTAGTTCTAAAAGTTCCTTATTTTTGGACCTCTTTTTATCAAATTCTATTACTAAAAGTTCCTTAATAGTTTTTAATTTTCACTGCACATATAGTGCCATAAAAGCGGTACAAACATGAGGAAACATCAAAATTCTAAACTTTACCTTTAATTTTGGCTAGAACTCAAGGCTAAAGGCACAAATAAGGTAGGAAAGAAGTTTTATAAATGCAACTACGTGAGTTTTGGCTGCAAAAGAATGGAATCAGCTTCCTATTTCGTGATTGTTTGCAATTATAAAAAAATTTCCAAATTGTAAATGGGAGCCCCTGATGCTAAACAGCAAGAGCAGATCAGAGAGGTACCATACAGTGACATTTAATTAAGACATTGACCGATTTCGTTAATTGACAACCGTCAATCCTAGTTCTCTTATCTGTTTTATGTATCTATCGTTTTTTAGTCAGTTGTTAGTTGTTGTTCGTAGGCATCGTTTACAGTTCAGTTGTGTTAAGTATAAAAGTTATGTTCAAGTAAAGCATCGATACGTGAACCGAACTGCAACACATGGGACAGCCTTGGTCCATGCAGGAACACAAGTTACACAAAGTTTCTTAGGATTTTTCCGTTAGTAGTATAATTTCCCTAAATATTTAGGCCGTCTACATATAGGCTCCTTATAAAGTGGTTCCTTATTAAAAAAACACGTGATCTGAATCACATTCTATCGCTTTCATGAAATGAAACACATATTAGCGGTTGCCAATGAACACACAATTTTTTTAAGAAAACCATCATTTTGCCTCAGCCTGAATTTTTTTAACTTTCCCGAAATTGAACACGAGATTTTCTTAAAATTTTATCAACTTCTGCTGAGACAAATTGGCTAAAATGGGTTGCACTTTCTTTGTTTATCTTGTATACTCAAATTTAAGTTCCATCTTTAACATTTTGAATATAATAATGATGTAATATCGATTTTTGGTCAACAAAAACACTTAATTTTAGAAATTGTTCCTTGCGATTTTCTTAAGATTTCTTTTAAGATATTGACCATTTGAGCCTCATTTTCCTATAAACTTTTTTCTTATAAAAAAACATGTAGCCAAGACAGCCGTTTGATTCCTAATGAAAAGCTGAGTAAGTTCAGCTATAGTTCAGCAGCAACAACAACTCAACATATACTTTGATTAATCGTTGTAAATCGCATGATTCATCAGTTCAACCATGTCACCAAATGGTTAAGGCATAGCGTTGCGAACCTGATGAGTTTACAACTCCACGTGTTCGAATCCACGCACTGGTTGGGATCACTAACAACAAGCCAACAGTCCACTCAGCTGTCCGTCTTCTCGTAGGTCGGTAAATGAGTAGTTAGATAAAATCTGAGGACAAATGACTTGTGCCACAGGCCCAAATCAGCTTCATAGCTGCCTCAAACGTCAGCCTGCGCTAACAAATAAGCACTAACTAATTGAATGTCACGTGGACAAAACATAATGCTATATTTAAGAACAACACATGGTGCTTCATACCTCTGCTCTTGATATAATACATCGAACAAGAGTCTTATCATCCATTGGATGTAGTGCCATAGCCTGGTAAATCCTTTCGCAAAAGTACATCGGTGCATCGCGGCAATTACAAACTGAAAGTTGAAACGAAAAAGACAAATTCATGCACATCTAAAATCTAAAATTCACATACATGATCTATTCATATCAAGCGTCTTTCTCTTCTCTTCTTTTGGTAGCAATCAGCTTAATAAAATAGCAATTATGATTTCCTATCCAGGCAATTTTACTTACAGACTAGCTTCAAAAAATAGAACTGGCAACCAATAACTGATCTCATGGATGCAAAGAAATGCTGGCACTGTAATCAATCATAGCAGAGACCATAAATGCAGAAGGACTTTAAATCTAGGGGGCCTTGTGGAGATTCTGCCCAAAAGAACAGGGAGCTTTGGGAAGCAACTCGAGGCATTTGCTATTGTTCATAAAAATCGCGTTCGGAAGGGGTCTGTAGCTAGTGGTGTGCCTAAAGATCCTTGAGATGGGGGAGTAGTAGAAAAAATTTACCGGCAAGTTGTTAAATCCCCTAGAATTACCGACAAGTGATGATCGCAAAGCCAGCTTTGGCCGAAAAGCCAAATGAGCACCAACAAGCCAAATGATTGAGGATGGTTTCGACAAAAAGTGGGGGCTGTGACAACCTCTCATACCCCCTACGTCGGCAGGTCTCTAGCTGTAGCCTCCTGTTCTCCACCCCTACCCCTATGGTATCAACTACCTAGATGAACATACAGAAGAAAAATTACATTCATTAATATAAGATAATATTGAAGCCACCCTGAATTAGAATATTCCTTGACAAAAGTAATATCTTCATTTCATCTTGTTAGGAATGCAACTGTGAAAGGTACGTACTGATTGCAGTTAGAGCTTCCAGGAAATCCCCGCTTACGTCCTGCTCCAGGTACTCCAAGATATCACTTCCAGTTATCTAAAATTTTAATCAAAAAAATTATATCAAAAAAGAGTAAATACGTTTGCTCTTTCATTCAACTTTAGGCAATTAACTTTGAGCAATATACAAGTAACGAGCCTGATGATCTGGCTCTATATCTGCAAGCACAGATAATTACATTTAAAGCTTGTGAAAGAATAAAGCTGAAAACTGAATGAAGGAGTATGAATTTTTGGGCAAACGATGAGTAACTTACTGCAGAAAAGTGATTGAATACAGCACTTAAATGCGCTTGGTTTCGCGATGTGAGAATCTCGATATAAATGTCATAGTCCTGGGTTTGTTTTGAGTGGGCCTAAGGAAAAATACACGAGTATAGAACGCAATAAAAAGTATGGAAGATTTTAATGCTAAAGAACACTATTGTTAAAGCACTTAGTCCTGATTTTATATGCAACAGACGCCATTTCAATTATATCGTGCTACCAATTGTGACTATTTTGTTTCGACTAGTCTGATATGAGTGTGACATGATATATGATATGATATGATAATACATTATTTATACACGACTCTACCCTTCAGCTTTTTTATTTTACATCATTATACACAAAATTCCAAGTAGATAATACTTACAATAATCTAAATACATAGAAATAAAAATAGTAAGTTAATAAATCTATATCCTAGGACGCTGTTCTTCCAGGGTGCCGTGTTTCTAAGTGGCTAAGCACTTTTTAAAATTATTTTTAATTTGTTAATTATTTTGCATGCCAAGACTGATCGATCAAATCGGACGATATTGTAAATGCTCAGCCAGTCACATGACCAGTCGTCTTTCAATCTGACGTTTTCGATTATTGTCCGGGCCCTGTCTAGCAGGCGTTGCAGAGCATCAAGTTTAGTTTTTGGAAGGCTACCCCAATTTCCAGTCCACAGCCTAGGACTGTACTCAAACCATGCAGGGTCACGTGAAGAACTATCATAAGAATGGAGGAAATTTTAAATGTATTATCTAAATTGCTCAACCAATACGTTGCACAAATGCCCCGTTTATACTATACTGATCATATGAAAACGGTGCGGAAATGTTCCGTTTTGGCCTACTGCCTACACTGAACCGTTTTCCTGTTAACAACAAATGAAGATTATTGCATAAGAAAATATTTTAGTGTTTGCACTATGCCGTTTTCATACGAAAGCATTTTCATCCTGTCAAATGCAAAGAAAAATCCAAAAAGAAAACATCTCATACACCGAAAAACACACAACCACAAATAAATACCTCAAATAGCATATTTGCATCCTTCTGAGCTAACTTGTCATCCACAACATCGCCCTCATCGCCATCGCACTGCAAAGTTTAGATTTTTAAGTGTAAAAACAACAAATTATTGTGAAATTAGTAATGGGGATACTCTGGAAAAAATGCTCCTAATTTTTGCGCTCGGCTGTACCATTTATCATCTCTCGTTAATTACGAGCAAAAGTAAACTTACCAATTTAGCCACAGTAAAAGAAACAAGCAAGGAATATGGCTAGGTACAAGTCTCTCTAGTACGGGGTAACTCGGGGTAACCCCTCCCGATTTTGAGTTCTAAAACATATGACTCTTTGGCACCGAATAGTGGTGGGATATAATAAGGAGGGAGGTTGAAGCTTTTGCTTGGAAAACTCAGGGAGTTGCTAAAGGTTGTTGTTAATAATAAATTCATGGGTTGTTAATAGATGGGGGGTGGGTGAATATTCAATAGATAGTATGTGGACCCAAACATTTCAAAATTATGACACTTAGTCACTAACATCGTATAAGTATTAGGTACAAAACTTCATCATGATACCAACACTATTTAGATAAACCTATTTGCTTATTTGCTTTCAGAACGTATTTGCTAGTGTGCACTCTAGTGTCTCTAATAGAAGGGAGTGTTCATATCGGCCAATTCTTAATAGAAGGGAAGTGCGAATAGAGAGGGAGTGTTCATGTCGGCTAGTTTTCAATACAAAGAGGGTGCTAATAGAAGGGAGTATGCATGTCGGCAGCTTTCCAATAGAAAAGGAGTGCTTAGAGAAGGTTGTTCATGCTTGTAAATTGCTTTATTAAATGGTAATTTAATTTAATTTTCTGCGTATTCTGATCATGATCGATTTGTAAAATTTAATAGAGCAACGGGGGGGGGGAAAGAAAATTTTCCTGAAAATAACAGATGGGGGGCCGTCTATTAGGGACACTAAAGTATTTGTAATTGCTAATATTATGTACAGTTTGATTTGACGTCCTTACTTGTTAGAATTGATGTGCATTAACAAAGTCAATGTATTCTATTTGCTTAGCTTTCCTAAAGTTTTGAAATTTTTAGTTGGGTTAGGGTGCTAGTACAATAGGGGGCTGGATTTTCTTTAAAATTGCTTAGTTGGGGGTGTTGACTAAATGGAAATGGTGGTGGAATTTTCAAAATTTGCAATCGGGACCCCCTAGTATTTGGTGCCAAGGAGTTGGCATTTTTGATAACAAAATATTTTCCTGAGATGAGCAACCAGTCAGGCTCAATAACTCCACAGTAGAAAGATAGAGTGAGAAACACTAGCCTATAGGTTTAAATGTTAAACAATGTACTTGAGAATGACAGAAATCAAAGCGATACCTTAAAAATGGTATTGAAGAGAATTCTCATCCAACCGGAAGTAACCGACTCCACGTCCTCCTGTACATCTCTTCCAAAAACTAGCAAAAATAATAGAAATATAAGTAACAAATTATAGCAGTATTGCACGACTGAATCCCCTTTCATAATTATTAATATGCTACTAAGAAGATATCAATCTAAATGTAGGAAAACAATGAAATGGAAACCACTTATACAAGCAATAAATTGTTAGACGGTCCTAGGGCGTGCATGAAATGTTACTAATACACCAAGAATGAAATAAAAAAGGAAACCTTCATACCTGCTTGGTAAGCCCTCTTAATGACATTGATTTCCTGTTGACAAAAAGCTTTAAAATGTAAACGGCAGTGGAACACTGGGCAGTAGAAGAAAGTATGCAAATAATGGTAAAAATCATGGATGAAAAACCAACGGTTGAATAATTAGAACCTTTCTCAGGGTAAGTCATGCAAAAAAATCAAGTAGCCAAATAGCCAAGAAAGGATATTTTAGAGACAGCCTGTCAGTGGAGTAACGCAGTTTAGTGCTCCATGGTTCAAAAACTAAGGGTCTCTGACCAAAAGGGGCCCTCAACAAATTCAAAGGCTCTCAACTGTGCTTAAAGGCTTCCTAAGGCTATCCCAAAACCCAAAATCATTCTTATGCCCCCCCTGGCCATAGAAAATAGCATCACAACAATAGGATCTTGCCTTTAACTCACAGAACTATACGTGGGCGCTACAGAGAGTATACAGAAACTTACATCATTTCCTCTGGAGCATAGGATTTCGGTGATTGTATCATTGTATATTTCAGAGTTCTCATCTTCTTCACCGGCTTGATTTTTGGCCTAAATGCAAAGCTATCTATTACAACCAAATTCTGAGACAAGATCAGTCGATGCTGTCAAAATTTCATCAGTGTTAAATTTATCATTAATGCATGTACAAGACATGAGCAATGTAACCCTGTTGTTTTTGCACAATTTAATATATAAAGACCATTCATAACAAGGAACAAAATAGTTATGTACTACTGTCAAGGGCCTACTGAATGATGCAAAAATAATGATGACGGTGAGATAGTACTGTCTCAAGTAATTGATATTGAACAATAAAGCTGAAATAATGGGATTTCACCTTCCTGGTTTGTATTGGAACACTATCACTTACTATCTTTCATGCAAAATATTTACAGCACACATACTAGGCTATACAATGAAAAAGCCTCATGCATGCTTCAGGCCACTATCTGATCAGGGTAGTATCGATTTTAGAGGGCTTATCTACTGAGTAGACCATCGCTAGTTTGAGCCACATTCGACCAATGTCTGAATGCTCGTAATCCACCCAACTGAAAAGGGTACCTGGCGTAGCACTGTGGAGACAAAGGCGGTGAGGAATGGAACTGGCCATCCCACATCACAGGCAGATATACCTAAGTTAGGGTCCTTTCTAAAGCACCACATAACCGAATTAAATTTTTCATGCTTGATTCTTACATACACTGCACAACAAACACATACACCATGTTTATCTGTTTGTCATTAATGCTATAAAATAAAAACAGCTCCAAACGTACACTCCAGATTTCATAGATTGTGGATGAATCATAGATCTCTGGGGTTAACATTAATCCAAGGATGAAGTCTTCCATTTCAGGTCCAGTCAAGTGGCGTAAATCTTCAACAAGGTCCTTGAAGAGAGGAAAAAAGACACACAGCTAATAAATATGTGACAAACACATAGAACCAAGGGTACAAAGTACTAAAATATGCGACTTATGCTTGTACTTTTGTCGATGTGTAAACATTTCACGTTTCTGTCAAATCTGAAGGAGTTTCTTGAAAAGTTGACAATTGTCATCGTAAAATTAGTCTTTGCTTCATAAATGTGCCACTGCCAAGGACGTAGGAGTCGGGGGCACAGGGAGCACGTGCCCCCCACTTTTCAAAGAATCAGGCAAAGTGCTCCCTTTCATGTAGCTTGATTGCTCTCTTTGAAAGCTTTGAAGATGCAAAAATAAATAGAAAAATACATGCTCCCATCGATTTTAGAAGAAATAAGTTTCAAGATTTCCTAGGGGAGCATGCCCCCTGACCCCCTACCTGATTTACATTTATGGAATGGCTCAATATTAATCCTTTTTCATCATGCAAAATGCTTTTTCTTTTCATTAAGTATTTTACCCTTCAGACAAAGTGCACAATCTCACTTCTAGAAACCCGGCCAACGTGCCCTTCAATCAATGTGAACTGGCGTGTTACAGAGAAAATACAAACCCTTCTGTATCTTCTGAAGAACTCTCTCGATAAGAGCTGTCTCTGTGCATTGTTCCTGGAGATCATAAACTTCAAAATTCCTTCAATATTGCGATCTAAAATGAAAATAGTCTCATTTTCATGGTCATTTAGTTTAGCTAAAAAGCAATTACCTTGGTAAGCAAGCAACCAATGAAAATTTGTGAATGGCCATTTTATTACTACAAAAAATATAGTCTCGTTTTCATGGTGAGGTAGCCTAACCAAAATACAATGAGCCAGATGTGGCACGTACCATTTTTTCCATCCCAGTGTAGTATTTCCTTTTAAAAATTAATAATGTTACGCGACTGTGATTTATCATGACATGGTATAGACTGACTCTTTGCAAAGGCTAACAGCTACTCGCACACCCTACTATGTGTGCCACTGAGCTTTACTTACTTTTTTGCAGAAGTGCTCGACCAACATTTTGAGCATCCTTAAGCGCATTGAAATCTTCCATTGGTATGCCATTGATTGTGCCACGATAGTACTGAAAGTCAACAGACAAAGAAGGACGATAAACGCAATATGGAAATACACCAAATCATATGCATACACGGTTTCTTTATAAGGAAAAAGCTTATAAGAAATGAGGCTCAAATGGTCAAAATCTTAAGAAAATCTTAAGAACATTACGAGGCTCCAAAAGTTAGTGTTTTTATAGGCCAACAATCGATATTTCGTCGTTATTGCATTCAAAATGATAAAGATGGAATTCAAATTCAAGCATACAATATTAATAACGAAAGTGTAAACCATTTTAGCCAGTTTATTTCAGTAAAAGTTAAGAAAAATTTAAGAAAATCTCACGTTCAATTTCGGGAAAAGTTAAGAAAATTGACTCAGACAAAATGACGGTTTCCTTATGAAAAAGAACGTGTACACACATATCCATAAATTATCCCCCTGGTCGTGTAATTCGCATTGTTAAACAATATCACAAGATTGATAGCACAACCTAGATTAGGCCTCCGCAAATAACGGTGCCCGCCAGGTAGACAAGTAAATACCGGGGGGCGTGGGGGTGTGACACCCCAATCCTTAGTCCAGTTGGACAATTTTGAAGCAGTCGTAAAGTCAAGCCTGTTTAGAAAAAGCTGTATCAGACATTGCTTTTCCTAAAAGGCTAGAATTTTCAGATTATCAGTGCTGTCTGTTATTCTCCGACTGCAATAGCTTTCCGTCTTTGCTGTCTGCCATTGAATTTTCCGACTGACCTCAGATTTTCCGACTGCTGCGTTTTTTCTAATGCTTCGGCTTAAGTTTCGAGTTTATTTGAGCCATAACTTCAGTTTTCGGGAACGAATCAAATTTTTCCGATTGAGGCAATCAGACCTATTCGAATCATTCGCAAAAACTGAAGCTATGGCTCAAAATGAGCTTGAATGATGAGTCAGAAAATGCAGCTGTACTATAAACTTGAGTACTAATTGCTATCCTTATTGTCAAATTCAACTGAAATCGTTACAGGCCCATGGACATTGGAGGTAAGAGGCTTTGTCCCAATAATTGAACGAAGTTGTGTATAGAATGCTATTAGCTACAATTCTTAATCATTTCTGAATTGCTTCTATTCAGCCCATGATCTAGCAGCATCACGCCACAGAGATGCGACGTACAGAGATCATAATTTTGCTGTGTGAGAGCGAACTTAGATCTCGTAGGAACTTCAGGCAGCAAATTAGAGAGCAAGACGCTTGCACCTCGACTTTTGAACTCGCTTGCCAAAGCAAGGTAATGTGCAAATATAATTCGGCGTAGATTGTTTTACTTTTGACATTCTGGCTTGATATGGCTTTACTTCTTACGTTGGTGTACATGCATGCGATAGTAGAAAGGAGAATTCAAGGTAGCATTTTCCTTTTTCCTTCCAAATCTTCAAAATTCGATAAAGCCAGTTTCTCCTTCTCAGCACTAAGCTTAATGATGAAAACAAGAGCGTTTTTGTTTGTAAAATAGCGTTTTCCCACATTTTAGAAGGCACTATCTCAAAAGTGTTTCTGGGGGCAAGCCCCCATCCCAAAATTTCCATTACCATCTTTTAACAGAAAGTGTTCATAGAATGTGCAAGAAAGTGAATGTCATTAGCAAATAACTGGCAAATGTTCATTAAATTAATTCCTTCATGCAAAATGATAATTGACCTCTATCAGTTGGAAATTTTGACTTTTTCAGCCCCCCAAAATTCCCGTCAATTTGCGTCTCTGCCGCCACTATTGGCCCATTTGGTTATACAAAAGGGCGCATAGCAAGCAGCAAGTGCACTCAAAAAAAAGAAAGAGAAAATCGGAAACAAGTTATATCAATAACTTTTGGATAATAGTAACTGGAAGTGTTTTCCCAAGCTCAAAACTATTACATCTATGGCACCACACCTATATTATCCAAAGAAACTGAGATGGAGGCACGTCAGGAAGCAGATACAGCTTTAACTGTGTTGCTTCTTGCTTGCTAACATTATTAAAGTGGTGCATAGAAACAAGTGCACTCAAAAAAAGAAGAAGAAAATAGGAACGAATTATACCAGTAATTTTTTGATAGTACTATTTGGGAGAGTTTTTCCCGAGCTTAGAACTTCTACATCTATGGCGTCACACTTGGATTATCTTAAGCAACTGAGATGGAGGCACGTCAGGAAGCAGATAGGCGTTTTAGCTTTGGCGCTTCTTGCTTGCTAACAATGACAAAATGGCGCTTAGCAAATTTTGGTAAAGAAGGTCTGACCTAGAAGGTTACTGTGGGTAATCGAACTATAATCTGAAACCCTCTTACACGTAAGCTACCTCATCATTATGAAGCTTTTATAGTAAAAATGTTAAGAAAAATTTAGTAAAATGGTAAATAGTACAATCGCAATATCAATTTAGGTGAAACATTTAACCTTAGCAACATAGCAAAAATCTAATACCAGTGACGAAAGAAAGCGAATGCTCCTCTTAGGTGGCAGAATTTCTAGAGATTAGAAGCCTATTTTTGCTAATGAATATGGCAAAGATAAGAACACACTTCTTTTATGGATGCTTACCTTCTTTCTCCTGCCTTTCATGAACGGCACCACTTTATCGAAAAAGTTACTGTCTCTTCGCCCAATAAAGGATGGATCTTGAACAGGTGGTGGCAACATAGCTGCGCGGGCATTTCCTTGACGGTGGGAACCAGAAGCAGATCCACTTTCGTTTCCACTGCCATCTTCATCCGTTTTGAATTTGACTCGATTTTCTTGTTTGTGTACGGCCCTACCGGCTGTTGAAAATGACACGCCTGCTAAAACAGACCGCTTCTTGTCAGCTTCCTCCTCACCATCCTTGAAGTCAAGATTCTTCAAATTATTTCGCAGCGCTTCTTGGTCTTCACCACCTTCTTCATCTGAATCTACGTTCTCATTTGCTTCCTGTTGGTCTTCGATGTCTTCTTCGTCATAATCAAGATCTAGTTCCACTACTGAATCCTCTTCAAGTTTAGCGATTCTCTATAAAGAATGAAAATGCTCATACAAACCACCAATAGCACCAAACACACACACACACACACACACAC